>CAAKHG010051213.1:0-21334 GCA_901007715.1 Dactylopterus volitans
CCTGAGGGCTCATAAAACACCACATCCTCCCGTGTGTGTGTGTGTGTGTGTGCGTGTGCGTGCGCGCGTGTGTGTGTGTGTGTGTGTGCGCACACAATACCAGCTTGAGAGCTTCACAGCTGCGCCTCTGATGGCTGCCTGCTGCTGATTCTGACCTTAAGGCCTCCAGCACGCTGGCCTGTTGATTGTCTCCAACCCCAAATCCATGCACTCAAAATTCACGTTGTGGACGCATTCACCCTAATACACACAGTCCAGGCTTAATGTGTCTTTTGGTAGCTGCTGATCTGCTGCATCCCTTCAGACTGCAAGCTATTGATTGTAATCTGGTGCCGTTTGACTGATTGGAGGCGTTTTGACAAGTTTCATTTCACTGCAGGTTTGCTCACCTGTGACAGGAAGTAGGCCGATTGAGACTTAGGAGTTACAAGGTAGTGAAATTTTAGTTCCTTTTTTTTGCACAGTCACCCAATTTATTTGGTCCCGTTTTATCTTCCTCCTGGGGCTTTTGACGTAGACGACGTTGTCACTTAGACTCTAAATTCTATTCCGATACAGAGTAATTATGCTGCTGCCAACTCATGCAGAGCTTCCACCCAGATAACCTGAGCAGGTCTAATTAGACCACTGAGGCTCCCACATTTGATCTCACCCACCTGCGATAGCTTAGCACCAATTTGTAGAAAAAAAAAAATGAATGTGACTTCACAGGTCACCTGGGACAAGACACATGAGCAGGCCGATAACCTGACTGTCTGTCAACAAATACTCTATGTGACAGAGGTGACTGGTAAAATGGTCTCAAACAAATATGTCACACTTTACTGACTGGCTCAGCTTCTTCCGGCTGCACTTACAGTATGTCCTGTCTCATTAAGGAACTTTCACCAACACTTGTGAAGTGTCATTTCCTCCGTGACAGTTGGGAGTTTGCACTTTTTTGTCTCTTGACGTTTATTGCTTAAAATTTATCAGAAGGTTACGACTGCTCTTAAATGTTGGACATTAGAACTAGGAATTTAAAACAACATTTGGAAGAGCAATGCCATCTAGGATGGATTCTCTCTCAGAAAAGTGACATTGTTGTTCGTTAAAATAATAACCTAATATCCATAGTTAAGCCATGTACAAATTAAATGGTTTTTGTCGAGGGGATAGAAGCACATGAGTACGATGAGTGAAGTGTTTTCTGTTTGGTGTGTGGATACAAATTTGACAGAGGGCAGACATAACGAGTTCTGCTGCAAAAGTTTCAACCTTTGTAATTACTCTGACTCGGTCTGACTGCCAGTCTGCTCGACTCTGTGGGTCTGTTGAATTTCACTCAGGTGCCCAGAATGCAGCCTTAAAACTTTAATATCGCGTGACCAAGCTAAAGTGGTAAGTTTTCTAACAATAAAACAAACTGTCTCCTATAATAAATAAGGTCATCTTGGCAGCAGCTTCATAGGGGACAATAGAGCCAAGTATCAGGAGCAATGGAGCTTCCGAAATTGCTCTCAGAGTGCGGCTATGACTCCCTCCAACGTGAAAGTGGCAGACAGATGCTTTCTCTCAAAGACTAATTAGGCAGCCGGATCTGATGTACACAAATGAACTGACATCCCACTCTGCTGATATTTTCTCTGTCGCCCTCCCTCTCGTTCTCTCTCTCGCTTCCTGTCCTAAATCCTTCCGCCGATGATTCATACAGAAGGAAATCATCATCTTTGGATCTAAATTACTTTTGACCGCCGCTACCCTGTCACCCAATCTAACATCAAAACGCCCACTCCCTGGACTTTTAATCTTCTCTGTTTGTGGAAGAGTAGAAGAGAGAAAGAGAGGGAAGATAAATCTGTTTTCTTCCCGCCTCTCTGACAGCTTGGTTTAGATTCTGTAAAGTTACACAGGTTTTATGCATATTTCAAACCCACACATTTCAGCTCTTCCTGTACAAACTTGGTCTGTTTGATGATCTCAACCAGAAAAGTTTGGATGAATATTTCTAACACTTGGGCTGATTTAACCTTTCATCTCCATTTTTCCAGTTGATACATCAGAACACATTCTCATTCAAGCTTAAAAATATCTTGCAGGCCACCTTTTGCCTTAATTCTCCCCAAAAGGCGTAATCATGTACTTAAAATGTCAGAATGACTGTAATTTGGTACTTCCGTCATTGAGCCTGCAATGAAAAATGTCTATGAATATGGATGTTCTGTAATGAAAATGTTGTTTGTATGATCTCTTCTAGCGCTGGCGTCATATTCAGAGTGTGTCAGTCAAGCTGGATGTTAAAGGCAATAAGACACTTCCTTTGCTGTATGAACATAAATGATTTCCAAAAAGAATTACACTCTGTCCTTTGGTTCCCTCTTGCGCTTACCCATTAATTGAGCAGAATAAATCAGTAGAATATGTTCTTTTAAACTCAAAATTTCCTTAAATGATTGGCACAGAATGTTTCTTACTCGCAGATGTTCTACTTTCTACTTAAACAGCAAGCTCACAGGAGCGTGACTCTAGCAGTGGATTTGGATGGGAAAAAAAAACAACAACAAAAAAAATGGCAAATGGTTCAGCACAACACCAAAGCTAACCAGTAAAAGGCAGTCAGTCGCCCAGAACACACACTTTAAAATTGTCTCATATAATATATAATAATAATCTGGGGATTATAATCATGCTTCCCTGGACTCCACCTTGGCATCCTTCTACCAGGCAGTGGATTGTCCTACGAGGAACAACAGGACAATTGACCTGTTGTACATCAATGTGATGGATGCATACAGATCCACCCCTCTTCCACCACTTGGGAAGTCTGATCATAACCTGGTCCATCTGCAGCCACAGTACACCCCCCTGGTGCAGAGGCAGTCAACAACAACACGCTCTATCAGGAAGTGGTCACCTGAAGTGGAGGACGCCCTGAGAGACTGCTCCGATACCACAGACTGGGATGTACTGCTGAAATCGCATGGTGAGGACATTGAGGGGCAAACACACTGTCTGACAGACTACTTGAATTTCTGTTTGGATGTGGTCACCCCCACCAAACCTGTACGCTGCTACCCAAACAACAAACCCTGGGTGACTCAGGAGGTCAAAGCTGTCCTTAACATGAAGAAGGTGGCTTTCAGGAGCAAGGACAGGGAGGCAATGAAAGCAGCACAGCGGGAGGTAAAACAGTGTCTGAAGAAGGCTAAGGACAGATACAGGGGGACGGTGGAGCAGAAGCTGAGTGAAAGTCGCATGAGGGAGGTCTGAGATGGTGTCAATACCATCACAGGCCACAGGGCAAAGTCTGTAGCAGTAAGTGGGACAGCTGAGGAAGCAAACAGACTGAACAACTTCTTCAACCGGTTTGACCAGCCCCGGCTGACGAACCCCCGACCCCCAACCTCACTGCAGCCTCCTCTCCCTCTTCTGCCAGACAACAACATTGCCCCTTCCTCCCCGCTCCTCCCCTCCCCATGGCCTCCTCTCTGCATAACCATCAACCAGGTCAGAGAAGAACTGAGGAAGCTTCGTCCCAGGAAAGTAGTGGGCCCAGATAAGGTGCCCTCCCGACTACTCAAGACCTGTACTACCGAACTGGGTGAACCACTCCAGCATGTATTCAACCTTAGTTTAAAACTAAGGAAAGTGCCCAACTTATGGAAAACATCCTGTATAGTTCCAGTTCCAAAAAAGAACCTGCCCAGCGAGCTGAACGACCACAGACAGGTGGCACTAACATCACAGCTGTTGAAAACACTGGAGCGGCTCCTCCTCAACCTTCTCAGGCCTCAAGTGTAGCATGCTCAGGACCCCCTACAGTTTGCCTACCAGGCAGCCGTCGGTGTGGAGGATGCTATCCTGCATCTTCTACATCGCGTCCACTTGCATCTGGACAAGGGAGGTGGTGCTGTGAGGATCCTTTTTCTGGATTTCTCAAGCGCCTTCAACACCATCCAGCCCTCCAGGCTTCAGGATAAACTAATGAGGATGCAGGTGGATCCCTGTCTAGTGTCCTGGATCTCAGACTACCTTGCTGACAGACCACAATACGTCAGGCTGAAGGACATCACGTCTGACACTGTCACCTCAGGGGACAGTGCTAGCCCCCTTTCTATTCACTCTATACACCTTGGACTTCTATTACAACTCGGAGCTGTGTCACATCCAGACGTTCACTGATGACACAGCCATCATGGGATGTATTGGGGATAATGGAGAGGGGGAGTACAGGGGTCTAATAAGAGACTTTGTTGCCTGGAGTGAGGAGAACAACCTGCAGCTGAACACCACTAAGACCAAGGAGCTGGGCGTGGATTTTGGAAAGTCCAGTCCGCGTCCAGTGGTGATCAGGGGGGAGGAGGTGGACGCTTTAGAGAACTGCAAGTACGTCGGGGTGTGTCTGGACTGTAAACTGGACTGGACACATAACACAGACCACCTGTACAAGAACCTGGACCCCCCTGGTGTCAGTTGCAGAGAGGCGATCACTGAAAAAACTTCTGGCTATCATGGACGATGCCAATCACTTATATTGCATTTCTTTTTGCTTATTATTATTCCCTTTCTTATAACTTGCACTTTTTTTGCACTTTTTTACTTTACTATTTGGTGTTGATGGTGTTTGCTGGAAAGCTAATCTCCCTGAGGGCACCCTCCCTATGGATTAATAAAGTATAATTGAATTGAATTGAATTGAATAATACACACATAATATATTATACATATCGATGCCCATGAAACTAAAGGGTCCTTTGCCGCGGTTGTCAGAATGTTTAGGTCAGTATGTCAATACTTCAATGGAACTTCCATCTTACTAAACTGAATTCAATGGTGTGTCAAACGGAAAAATACTCAGATGTCGTGTTTCAACAGTACAAGGTTGTACATCACAGTTTGCGCTCATGTTTCCTCTGTCTCACACAACTACAGAAGTTGATCTCTGGAGAAGGTGCTCTGGGTGCTGTATGGGCCAATGTCGGGGTAGAAACAGTGGCATTGCCTCAGTGTAGCCTTAAAGGTGGGAGGGCTTCCTGGACCCAAAACTGAGTTGTTTTGAGTTGCTCTTTGGATGAGATACTTACACATGAAAAAAAAAAACATGGGCAATCTACTTTAAATAATTAAAATGCCTTTAGAAGCATAGCACGATCATATCAAGCCTTTCAAAACCTCAAACGCATTTCAACATCAAGCCTCCATTAGGGAGTCAAACCATTGAAGCTTTACAAGTCGTATTAAAGCAATAAGAATCTTCCACATAGACATGGTACCGTGGCATCTTGTTTCTTTGGTCAGAGTGAAACTTGCCTCATCCTGGATTGAGGCATTTTACTTCTCTGTTGCTCCACTTTTTTCCACAATACAATAAACCATATCAGTTTTTCAGACCCTGTGGCCCATATTTCATCTGGAGCAGCTCTATTTCTTTGTGCTTTTGTGCTTATTCGGCTTTTTTCCATTATTGACACTGCCATGGATCCTCGCTCCTCTGCCTCAAGCAGCAAGACAGTTGCTCCTGGTCATTATTTACCTGGCAAGGCACCTCCATGTTCAGTCATTGAGGTGATCCTGTCAATTCCAAGCTCTAAAAAAAAAATACATATCAATAATTGGCATCCATCAACCACTCAACCACACAGACTGTGTGACTGGTTGATGCACAATGTGAGAAACTCTGTTTGATCACCTGAACAAGTGCCCAGTGGTCTGGAGGCCTGCAAAAACATTTTCGTACAATGCAAATGACTAAAACTGTTTGGCAAGACGTGGAACTAACTTTTTCATCAGTCCTCACCGTATCTCTAAGGCTGAGCCCGGCCACCCTGAGGAAGAAACTCATTTCGGCCGCTTGTATTCGTGATCTTGTTGTTTTGGTCAATACCAAAGTTCATGACCATAGGTGAGGGTTGGAACGTAGATCGGCCGATAAATCGAGAGCTTCGCCTTTCCGGCTTAGCTCCTTCTTCACCACGACAGATCTGATAAGCGCCCGCATCACTGCTGACGCCGCTTCGATCCACCTGTCGACCTTCCGCTCCATCTGTCCCTCACTCGTGAACAAAATCCCGAGATACTTGAACTCCTCCACTTGAGGCAGGACCTCCTCTCCAACCCAGAGAAGGCAATCTACCCTTTTCCGACTGAGGACCATGGCCTCAGACTAGGAGGTGCTGATTCGCATCCCAGCCACTTCACACTCAGCCGTGAACCGCCCCATCAAGACCTGGAGGTCTTGGTTCGATGAGGCTAGAAGGACCACATCATCCGCAAAAAGCAGCGACGAGATCCTCTGCTCACCGAACACGACACCCTGCATCCCCCGGCTGCGCCTAGACATTCTGTCTATAAAGGTTATGAACAGAACCGGTGACAAAGGGCAGCCCTGGCGAAGTCCAACCCTTACTGGGAACGAGTCCGACTTACAACAGGCTACACGAACCAAGGTCATGCTCCTTTGGTAGAGGGACTGAACAAGGGAACGCTCACCCCATACTCCTGGAGCAACCCCCCCACAGGATGCCCCTGGGTACACGGTCGTAAGCCTTGTCCAAGTCCACAAAACACATGTAGACTGGTTGGGCAAACTCCCACTTCCCCTCAAGCACCCCTGCAAGGGTAAAGAGCTGGTCCGTGGTTCCACGGCCAGGACGAAAACCGCATTGCTCCTCCTTGAGCCGGGGTTCAACTATCGATCGGACCCTCTTTTCCAGCGCCCTGGCGTAAAGTGTCCCAGAGAGGCTGAGTAGCATGATCCCCCTGTAGTTGGAAGACACCCTCTGGTCTCTTTTCCTAAAGATAGGGACCACCACCCCAGTCTGCCACTCCAAGTGCACTGCCCCCAATGACCACGCAATGTTGCAGAGGCGTGTCAGTGAGGACAGCCCTACAACATCCAGAGCCTTAAGATACCCTGGGCGGATCTCATCCAAACCCGGAGCTCCACGCTGTGAAGTTGTTTTACATATATATATATATATACATATTTAAAATTTTCTTTCCGCCACTGGAAAGAAAGGAGCTGGACTCAAACACATATCGCTAGCTGATGGTTAATGAATGAATAAGCAGACAGCAGCAGTGGCACTTCAGCTACCGTCGTTTTCCCTGCGTTGCAGTTTGACCTCCAGTACTGTCACTCACAGACTCACATACCTTCGCTGTTTGACCACTAATCAGACCACTGGAGACCCCCGGGATGAATTTTACTCATCCCTGAGACCACTGACAAGGGTTAACCTTAGTGTTATTATTAAACCCCCAAGCCTGCTTGACTGCACTGTGATATTGTTTCATGAAAGGCAGCAGCAAAAATATTCCCACTAAATGAGAGTGCAGCCCGGAGCTACCTGGCCAGGCTCCAGATTAGAAAAGACATACTGGAAGCCCACCAAATGATGTGTGACTAATTGTATGACAATTGGAAATTTTTTAGTCATTTTATGATTATGTTTCTTTTCTTTCCATTTTTTTTGCATTTCATTGTATGCCATTTAGTAAGACATGTTGTGCGCAGATGGCGTGCCATTACAATTCTGACACAAACTGCACCGGCTCGTTTTTTGCAAAGTAATATTTGGTAGCAGCTCCTTTCAGGAGTGTTTATTGTTGTTTTGATAATTTATTCCAACCCTTCCAATCATGACTGGTCAGCCATGTTGTCTGAATGTTTTCCAGGATTACTCACGCAGTCCTCGTCACTGGTGAGCTGAATAAGATTTGAGTTGGCATTTGAACCCATGTCATGATCTCTCCCTGTGACTAACCATCTCTTAGGGGGATAGTTTTTTTTTTGTTTTTTTTGGAAGTGGGGTTGTATGAGGCACTGATGAATAGTCAGTGTGTTACCTACAGTACATCACGCTCTTCACGCAGAAGAAGCCCAGAGTCCACTGGAATGAAAAGGTGTGAACGAGAACTAGAGGTAAACGCATTTCAGCTAGTTTAATAAAGGCGCACACAGAATTAAAAAAAAAATCAATAACCATCCAGTGTTTGGTATATTTTGAATTCTTTCACCGCTTTATCATCAGGCGGCTCTGGTAAATCAGCAAATAAAATAGATCTGCTGCAGTTATTGATGTGTGAGTCACTCTTTCAAAATGAACTACTTTTCTTACTGAGTTGGGAGTGATGAGTCACGGATCTGGATTTTTTTTTTTTCTTCTCTTTTTGTACAAATGTATTACTTTTGAATTAACCTATGGTGTCAGAAAACTAAGTACTCAATCTACCCTTCCGGAGCCGCCCGCTGTCCAGATCTGGAGGTCAGACCCCCCCAGCCGACTCGCTCATCCACTGACTCACTCACTCAGTAATCGTTCTCCCAGTGCGACCTTAGATATCGGGTGGAGTGATTCAGAGCAAGAAAAGCGCCAAGCTCTGATATAGTCCGATACACTGGTAAGACGCTGTCATTACACTGTGTGGGAAACAAAAGATAATGGGATGATCAAAGCAACCTCAGCGAAATGACTGATTTCCTGAGACGAAACTGACCCATTTGGTCCGTTAACATTTGAAAGCCTAGACGTGGCTCATAATCAGCTTCCCATCACTAGTGGCGGAACGTAGTGCGCTGCTTCCCTGTGCCAGGGCGTAGGAATACAGGCACACCACAGTTGAAAAAAAATGTAGTTCCAAATGAAAGGGCCCTCGAGCAAGATAAAATGGGTCTGCATCTATTGCAGGTGATACACTGACTATCCATCAGAGCTTCATTCTATAAAACCCTACTTCACAAAACCCAAACTGTCCCTTAAAAAACACAAACATTTTTTTTTTAGCATGGATCATTTTTCTGATTCTCTGCACCTGTGCTGTGCTTTTAATTTGAAATTGTGGTTTACAAATGTAGCACAGGTTTGAGGATTCAAATAAGGTAAATAGTTTCTTGTTTTTTTTGTTTTTTTTAATTTATTCATTTATTTTGCTGCTGAGTTGAGACACTTGCGAGTGCTGCTGCTCAGCCTTGTTTACAGTCGAGAGTTAGGACAGTGATTTAACCATTTTTCTTAATTTTCTGTTTCGGATGCATTTTACTAACTCGAGATTTGGAGATATTTTTAGCATCAATGATGCTTTTTGAGATCTCAGCAATGACAATTTACATCATTCATACATAATTGTTGTACAACCTTGCAGCTGGCCCGGATTTATTGCAGGAATAAATAACTGCAAGTGTGATGATTGCCTAATTATATGATACTAATAAGTGCTATCCATATTTGTGTTTTTTAAAACACGAGGATAATATGAGGTGAAAATCAGTGACCGTGCTTTATTGGATGTGATTAGATAATCCAAGAATAACGGTTGCTCCCACAAAAGTTCTAAATAAAGAGCCGGCGATGACTGTATTGGACATATAAGTGGAACAATAACAATGAAGAGGTTTCACCCTGCGGGCCGTTACACTTGTTTTCAGTGGAATAAACCCTCCTCAACTCATCCAACCATGAGAAATGTTTGCATGAGACCAGACAAAGACGATGATATGCAATTACTCATATCATCATGTTCTCAGGAAATAATGAGATTTTATCACCAAGATTAGAGTCGAGAGGTTGTCAGCTATGGTTTAAAACCACAAAAAAAATTAATGTGGTATTCAATATTTGAAATAGCACAGACTCATAACACCCTTTCATATTACCAGATAAGTTATTATATTAATATACATATTTGTTTACTCTTTCAATAGCGGGAACAAACCAGAGCATCTCTTCACAATAATGCCATGAGAGTATTTTGGTGGATGAATAGTCAGTTTCATAATTCAAAACAGCTAATTTCCTGTATGGAATTGTGGAGAAACTAATACCAGCCACACCGTCCGGTCTCATCTAGTGTTCGGTATGTTTGGGAGGATTTACACAAAGGAATGTAGTAGGATGAAACTATTTTCATTTCGTGCAACTATAATTTTAAGTGAAAGAAGAAAAGAATCTGTTAGGAATATTATGAAATGAATTAAGTGCAAAAGTGGTTGACATGGCAGAATTATGTCAAATCAGTGTGTATTAATGAGATATCTAATATTGCTCTGTTAATCTATATATGCCTTTATATTGTATCTTCATTTATATATTCCATCCTCAGTTAATTTAGGTTGTTTTTATGAAAGATTTACACATCGCCTGGGGGAGGATTCATTTAACCCTCTGTCATACGGCAATTATCCGAAAGATGGTTTCATGGAAGGAAGATTTGATGATCATACTAACAGAGTTAAGAAATAAATGTAAAAGTTTTTTAGTCAAAAGGGGCAATGCTGCCAAATGTAAGGAAATTCCCTTAACACATTTAGAAACATCATATTCAAAAGAACAGGGCAGCTGAGAGGTCAAACAGACAACCCACAAACATAATGCTTCTGGCCACATTTGTCAGTTAAATATAATAGTCATACAGTATATACATGCACTGTATATGTACTTATATATGAACTTTATGCACAGTATATACAGTCTGTTTCTTGGAATTTATGACGGATGCTCTAAACTGGTGAAATTCTGTGTAGACTACTTGAGTTCAGTATCTGTCGCCTCATTTGACTGAAATACCATACTCACACACGCATGCACGCACGCACGCACGCACACACACACACGTTTCTCAGTCTTTCATTTACACAATAGTGACTGAAGCCACAATGAGTTGCCTCTTTTGACAGGCCCATTTATTACAAGCTAAATAAACACGACATAAACACGGCAACACCTACACATGCCTATTCACCACGAGCACACTTTACACTGTACACAATTACTGAAGAGGTGGTACACAAGTATACTGTGCGTGTGTGCGTGCGTGCGTGCGTGCGTGCGTGCGTGTGCGTGTGCGTGTGTGTGTGTGTGTGTGTCTGCGCCTGCAACACGTATCTCTGTCAAGTTGAGTCCCATCCATCACCAGCTGGTCATTATAGCGAGCAGGGCTTTCAGCACAAATAGAGGTCAGCCTCGCTTGCTCTCTCAGGTTATAGCGTGCAATTAGCATCAATAAAAAGGCAAATAACAAAAGGAGGAGCTTCCTGCGACACCGCTGTCAGGCATTATCTTTAGCTGCCAGAGGGCAAACAGCCGAAAGTAAACACAAACTGGTAAGTGATTTTGGAGGTATAATAAGTACATTTAAATACTCTGCAACAATTTGTGCTTTTTGTATATTCATGTATTACAAATGTCTTATATTGAGCAAACATACATGGTGCTTTCGTGCATGAAAAAAAGTGTAGTCAAAAGCCTTAAACTACTCCTATAATGGTAGAGTCATCCAGAACTGTTCATGTGCTATATGGTTAGAGAAAAAAGACAGTTCTAAAGCCATGATAAGGAATTTAATGCATAAAGTCGAAAGAGGAAGTTATAGCATGCTGTAAGTAATTCTATTGAAATATTGGCAAAGGCTAATTTTGGCAAAAGACTAGGGCCAGAGAATATAGTGTTCCTATATTTTTACTGTACATTAGGTGGGAAGACTTCCGGTTGTGACATCCTTGGTGCCTCTGGTTGATCTCATTGTAATCTGTGACCATCAAAAACCGGACTCACGGCGCTTGTGTGGCTCTAGGCTAACAGTCGGACCAGAGTTTCGGTTCGGCTGTTAGACCTCTTTAAGACCTTTTTAAGTGTGTAACGTAAAACATAATTCATACTCCAACTGCCCATTAGGACGTAAATGTCTCCATTCACATTCGACACGTAAAGTCTTGTCCTCATTGCATTTAAAGGCTGCCAGACTCAGGAAACATATTTGAAACAGCCCATTTACAGCTCCATTGCTTTTATATGACACCTGTCAAAATGAGATCAATCAAGTCAACAAGAGGAAACCTCACATAAAAGTAGCTGTCCTGACACCGAATAGCCTATAAATGAAAAAACCCTGTAAATTATACATTTAAACATACTTTGGGGTTCCTCTTATACACTTTTAAATATAAAATGCTATTTCTATGGTGGAAAGGCTGAAAACTAGATGGTCATTTACTGAGACTCATGCATCCATATTGTACAGTGTGCCTATTTTAAGTGGCTATGAAACATTTAATCAAGTTAACACGATTTACTTGAAAATCAACAATCACATGTCAAACAATATATACATAAAATAACGCGCGGGCGCAGAAATGTGGGCAGAGCGTCAGCATCGTGCTCAGCTGAGTGTCACAGACTCAAAGTGAAAGATAAAGAAAAGGGCTGAATCGTTACTTGTTTACAACAACTGCTTATATTAACACCTTGTCCAGGTATAGTCTGTTAAATGGTTACTTGCACCATACGTGATGCTGTTTGTCCATGGTACTGAACGGGATTAGGGGTAAACTAAAATTGTGCTCATTGTTTCATTTTCTCCCAAAGGTGATTTTAGGTAGTTTTTATCATGATGATGTTCGCTGAGGTGATAGTTTTTCTAACAATTTGGTTTTAATTAGTCATTTATTGCTATGCACAGGGGTGTGACTTCATGCTTGACAGCATCTCTTCGTGAAAAGCTATTGATACTTTGAAGGACTCCTGGAAGGACATGTAACGTTAACTTTCTGTAACTGTGTCAAACCATAGAAAATAGTTTTTTAATGGTGAAAATATCATTGGCGATTGAGTTCTGCGGCTTCATTTCTTGATTGCTAAGCACAGACTGACTCTGCATGACATTACCAGCACAAGATAGAAGCAGCAGCAGCAGCAGCAGCAGCAGCAGGATATCTGGCTTCATTTTTGTAGGACAGGAGGAAGTTAAAGGTGTGTTGTCCAAATTATATACAGTCTATAGGACCTCCCATTATTTGTTAAATCCTAGGATTAGCTAGTTTAGAAGCTAAGTGATTCCGTGGAACATCACCTTATCACGGTGGAGGGGTTTGAGTGTCCTAATGATCCCAGGAGCTATGCTGTCGGAGGCAACAGCCCCTGGTAGGGTCTCCAGTGGCAAATTGGTCTTTGGTGAAGGGTCAGACAAAGAGTGGTCCATAAAGATGCATATAGGAAGACAAACATCAAAAGACCACTGTGCCCTGCCCAGAAGGTTACCAGGCCCCACCCTGGAGCCAGGCCTGAGGAAGGGGCCTGTGGGTGAGTGCCTGGTGTCTGTCCTCCTTTCAGCTGCTTCTAATAGCTATAAGACCATGACTGCATTAGAAGTTACGATGAATCAGAAAAATGCCTTGAACCGGGGTTTCAGGTGTGGACAGACGCACGGGGACAGATTTAAAAATGCTGAACAAGGTCTCAGAACAAGTGAGGATATAATCATGAGAGTCAATCGACGTTTTGAGCCTCAGGAGGACTTGTGTCACTGGGCTTAAGGGAGCGGTAAGACTTCCCTCAGAATCTCAGTTAACAGTCTGAGCAGATTTTGAACCATAATCAGGGGTTCACTTTCAGAACGTACAAATCTGTCCCTGCAGACCAAACGTCTTGGAACACAGCTTCAGCGATTTTTCACTGAGTGGTTGTGGTTTAAAATGCTAAACTGAAGAAAGGCTTTATGTGTGTGTGTTTTATGTGAGCGCATAAGAGAAAGTGTCAGAGAAGAACAAAGGGACAAGGAAAATGGGCTCATGTCGGAATAGCTGAATCATACAGGGCAGAGGCTTTACGGTAAGGGGCATACACACTGCATACACCCCCACACAGGATATGAACGTGTAGATTGATGCGTGGCTCACATGCACACATGCAAGGCAACATATGTCTGCTGATGGCATCAGCGTGAGAGAAGGTTTGGTTGGAGGTGAGAGGAGGGCTGGTGGAGTCAGTGAGGTGGAGAAGAAGGTTATATAGGCCTGTCAGGATGAATTAGAAGCTGCAGGAAAAGAAACGAGCCTCCTCGTCTGCTCTCTACACACATGTAGCATACAGCATGCCAACACCTAGAGGGACACATCTGTGGGCTGTCTTACCCTCAATCGCGAAGAAGACGCCGAGATCCCTGAACTCCTCCACCTAGGACTACAGCTCACCCCCAACCAATATCACTAATGAATCCTTTTCACAGCAGTCATTTTAAAATTAAGTAAACATAGGTGTTCGTAATTGCATTCATTTATTGAACTGAGTCTTTATCGATGTCATTAGAAACACCAATGTTTCCCTGTTTCATGTTGAAATGGCTGCGGTGAAAAAATGTGCACCCTTTTAAGGCCTTGGTGGCCCCTGATGGCGCCTGATGGCGCCTGATGACCGCACTCACCGGTCATGCAGCCTCAGTGTGCTTCATGACTGCCATTTATCTATCTATGACCTTTACATAATCTGCTCAAACATCTTTGCGTTATTATAAAATTAGACAGCAATCCCATACTGAAAACTATTTGGAGTACACGCACGGTGGTGTCCAAAGGCAGTGTTTCTGATCTTTCCTTCCAGTCAGAATCACTTAAGTACCACTGGCAATGAGTAATTCCGGTTTTAACACAATGAAGTAGAAGGTTTCTGCCTGAATTTATCGTGCAAACAGAGGCCGATCTTCATATGTTGAGTCCAACGCTGCTTTCAAGCATCTCCCCTTTTACAAAATGGCCTTTCCTTAGATACCATTTCTTTTATTCAATTCAGAATTATTATTATTATTATTATTATTATTATTATTATTATTATTATTATTATTATTATTATTATTATTATTATATTGTAATTTTTATAACTTTTTAAGTAATTTTGTTTTAGTATCACAGCAAAATTCATTTAGTATGCGTTTTTATGCTATATAATTCTTTTTTTCTAATCATGTATTTATGCCAGTGTTATGTTGATGTATATATCCCATGTTTGTTGCAAATGTGTGTGTGTGTTGTGTGTGTGTGTGTCTGTGTGTGTGTGGAAGCGGTGGGGTCGTGTCTTGATGAATTTGAGGACTTGATTTCAACTGTGTGTTTTACATCTTTTTAATCTGTACAGCATTTTTGTGCTTATGCTTGAAAAGTGCCTTCTAAATAAAAGTCTTATTCTTGTTGTCATTGTATATTTGGTATTTATTCATGAGAAAGCACCATAGGACTATAGAAAAAAACATAATACTAAGATTCAAGTCTAAATTAATATTTGTAATAGTAATTACATTTATCTATTAAATCTATATGCCCCACTCAGCAGGTTCATTTGAAAACATTTACTTCACAATCCATCCCCCTCTCCTCTGGTGTACCACAAGGCTCAGTGCTTGGACCTCTACTTTTCATCATCTACCTCCTCCCCCTTGGCAGTATTTTCCGTAAATATAACATTAATTTCCATTGCTATGCGAATGACACCCAGCTCTACCTGTCCACCAAACCCACCTCCTCCCTCACACCTACCTCCCTCTCCAACTGCGTACGGGAAATCAGCTCCTGGTTCTACTATTATTTTCTCAAACTCAACAGTGACAAAACTGAGCTCCTCCTCATTGGCACCAAATCCACCCTCTCAAAGACCAACAGTTTCTCCAAGCTTCCCCCTCCCCTCAGGTTAAGAGTCTGGGTGTCATCCTCAACACTACACTATCATTTCAATCACACATCGATAATGTCAGCCGCTCAGACTACTTCTAATATCTCATCCCTCCGCCCATCCCTCACACCAAACAGTATTGCTATTCTGGTTCACACTCTGGTCAAATCCCATCTTGATAATTGTAACTGACTGCTTTTGGGTCTGCCCGACAAATCCATCCATAAACTACAACTTGTACAAAACTCTGCCGCCAGAATCATTTCCAGAACCCCTCTTCCAGCCATATTACACCTGTCCTGCAGCAGCTCCATTGGCTTCCAATCAAATACCGCATCACCTATAAAATTCCTCTTCTAACTTTCAAGGCCATCAACAAACTCGCCCCTCAGTATCTTGCTGAGCTTCTTCACATTAACACACCCACCCGTACTCTCAGGTCCTCTGCCTCCATCCAACTCGCCCTCCCACCTGCTCGTCTAGCCACCATGGGGTCGAGAGCCTTCAGCCGCTCGGCCCCCCACCTCTGCCACAGGACATACACCATTCGGACTCTATCACCACATTCAAATCCCGTCTTAAAACTCACCTTTTCAGACTAGCCTACTCACTATGATCATGGGACTGGAATCACCTGACTGCTGCACTTTATTGTTGTCTTATGCACTGCATTTTATGTTGTTGATTATCATGTTTTTATCGATTGTTTTTATCTTGCACGGTGACCTTGAGTGCTTTGAAAGGTGCCTTTAAATAAGATGTATTATTATTATTATCTGTAACAGTGTTTTCATCTGGTCATTCAGGAAAAAGTGTACACTACGAAAGTATGAGCCTGCCTCAGGCTGCCAAGTTAATATGGCTTCAACTCCCCTTTTGCTCACTGCCTATCGTTATTACCGTTTCATGGTCAAATTTCAAATGAGGATTGATGCCATAAATTATCTTCAAATGCATATTTCAGTGGCCTTGTGCAATCTCTCTCACATGCAGCCTTCATATACTCAGGTTAGGGGTGCTTGACAACATCTGGTAGCTGTGGATGATACACATGTATCATTACACCTAATGATGGCTGGAATTTACATTTCCGCTGAATGTTATTCAAAATGAAATGAAAAAAAACTAGCATGTAGCCAAGGATGAAAAGAGTCATGAATATCCTCAAGGTTATTGAACATATTCCCGTTTTGGTTTTGTGGAGGTGTAATTTTGGGCACACCCTGCAGTAGTTTGGGATTAAAGAGATAAATTTGCTGATGGAATATTCAGTTCATAGGCTGATTAGAATATTTTTTTGGGTGGGAGTTTGCTTGGGGGTCCCATGTCACAGCACTGCCTGCAGCTGCCAAAACCACTCATCCCCTCAAATCCTGCAGTGGCCAAGGGGAAGAATTACTGATGCTGGTGTGTGTGTGCATTTGTGTGTGTGTGTCTGACGTGGGGGTGGAGGGTTGGTTAATTAATCTTACCATATTTTTGCTATGACTAGACTTTTTGAATTAATTTTTCACATAAATGTAGGATGAGAATTTCATTGCGAATGGCAGGAAAAACTGTTATTAGCCCTTCTAACGTCTAAAGTTTCCCTTTGGTTTGGTGTATTTTTCTAGGCTCAGAACAAATGACTTGTGTGGTTCTTAGAATTGGAGGACTTGTTGACATACGTAGGATTCATTAATGTTGCATAACCTCGGTGCTTTGAGCTTCTGGTTTCTACAACAGCAGTAAAATGGACAACTATATCTTAATTTGAGGTGAGAGGAAAACCCCACCACTGAATTCTCTGTTCTTCTGCTCTGCCCTAAAACCAAATGAAGGCATAAATCCTCTGCCTTTTGTTGTGCTGTCCAAGTATCTGCTTCAAAAACAGGAGACCAGGAGGAGAGTAGAGTTTCACTTTTTCTCTTTGTTGTTGAAATTCTACAGTAAAAACACAATATGTAAAATGAAAAAAAAAGGCAAATGTTCTGTTTTGCAGTCCTTTCAGAGAATGATACCAAGTCCTGCTCTTATACTAGCAGGGTCAGGCGTCACATTTGCAAAAGGGGTGGGAATGAACGAGAGAGTATTAAATTATTTGTTTAATTTAATTGAAAGTCTTGGTGCGATGAGACGAAGGCAGAAGAGCAAATTAATCCCGCCTCTTTTCTCTCTTTGCAGCAATAAATTAACATGATGCTAGCTGCTAGCAGAGGCCCGGACTCATCTGCATAATGCGTAGCTAAAGTATGGGACTGTCACATGTAACCGTGAATGGCTCTATCCTGGCTCCCTCAATTAGCTAAATATGAAACTGTTTCACACAGTTCAACCATTGTCATTCACTGCTTTCCTTTCTTTAACCACCCCCACACCTCAACCCACCCTTTCCAACCCCACCCTCCTCGCACCAACTCGCGCATCGCCGTCGACTCAGTCTTTCTTCCTCCTCGTCCCACAACTCCCACCTGCCAGGCCCGAGTTTAAATGTTTAATCAGATGTTCACATTACCTGTAATCTGTTCATACAGGGCTGTCAGGCTTCCCATTACATGCTTGTGAAACGGTTGATGAATTTTTAAGATGCTCCAGTTGACAGACTGTCAAGATATAAGTTAACAAAGCCAGAGATAAATATGGATGACGCTATTCACTTACACCACAGTGTTTCCTTTTATTAGCAGGCAGCTCCGGCGGGGAGATCATGTGGGACGTTTCCGTGCCTATCATCGTCAGACTGTGACTGCCAGACATGAACAATATTTTTTTGAATGCCACAAACGACACGAAGAGGACTTGTAAAACCATCAGCTGCAATAAAAGATGCTTTATTGGGGGATACATAACAGGTTGAGAGTGTATTATCATTATCTTACTCTCTTAAGTCACACCACTATTTATCGCGACAGCTTTGATGATGGTGTCAAAAAATAAGTAGATAAATGGCACTTGTATTATAACATTTTGGACATTATACATTAGGTTTTACTGCAGTGAAACAACAGGGAGGGCCAAACATAAAAATATGGAAACCAGCAGCTATTTCTGCCGTCCTGCCAATTTTCACTCATTTACTCACAAACAATGTGTGCACAGGCAAAATAAACTTATTCTAAAATAAGTTTGAATCATCTGTCTTTGTACCAGCTGTGCACAAATCTGCTATAAGCTAAAAGTAAAACAAAAACGTTTTTGGTAAATAGTTGCTTTTTCTTGGGTGGGTGGAAGTGTTCTCATCCTTCACCTCACAACTCATCAGGAACTCCAGGTCTTTCTGTCAATTTCCTCCAATCTCTCTCTTATTTACAACCTGTAACTTCATACAGCAGATTCATTCGTGCATCTTTATGCAAGTCAACTCATGTGTCTTCACAGCGTGATGCGTCTTCACCCCATTTCACACTGCCTCATTCGAATCAGCATCTAATCACACCCACTTGCGTCTTTCCACTGACTCTGTATGCAACCACTGCAACTTCTGCCTGAACACACATTTAGGCATTTTGTCATGAATCACTGGTGCAAATTCAAGTCGGGTCTCTGAATATATATTTTTTTTATTTCTTTAACTTTCGCATTCTCGCTTGTGAAAGTGCACACTGCTGATACGATAAATGGGATGTTATGAAACAATGGAAAGACTGCACATAGCCCCCCCCCAAAAGCAGACTGTAGGAGACTGCAGGTGTCAAAGTTTTGAAATATTCAACCTATTAAAACTAGGCAACAACATCAGATATTCCAACATCACTGTCATGGAAGAAGGCCCAGCAGAGGTTATACTTCCTATGACAGCTTCGGAAGTTCGACCTGCCACAGCTGATCACCTTCTGCACCGCCATCGTACGGTCTGTCCTGTGCTCTTCCATCGACGTCTGGTTTGGATTCGCCACCAAACACGATCAGACCGCAACGGGCTATTAGGTCTGCAGAGCGGATCGTTGAGGCCGACCTCCCCTCCATCCAGGACCAGTGCCGGTCTAGGATCAGGAAACAGGCAGGTAGCATCTCAGCAGATGCCTCACATTTCACATGCAGACTGTTTAAACGCCTTCTCCCTGGAAGGCACTACACAGCACTGTACACAAAAAGCACCCAGCACAGAGACAGTTTCCTTCCCCAGGCTGTCTCTCTGATGAACTCTTAGCAGTCACAGAAAACCACTGTGCAATAATTCTTTGTTTAACAATGTAAAATGTGTAAGAATATCACCCACCTCATGCTTATACATGCTTGTACTCCTAAAAATTCAACTTGCACTAGTCCACAGACCTGATAATTCTATTTACACTAGTCCAAAGTCCTATATATATTCTAACATAAAGGCGTGTACATATTAGTTCAAGTTTTTTAGTTTAGTTTTTCAATATTTAGTGTTAAATTCTTATACAGTGAGAGTGAAGTTGAACAGTGTATCATAGTTAAAAGTCCAAGTAGCCACCAATTGAACACAGCCCTCTTAAATGGATTTATAAACTATGAGTGTTTGTATCACAGAAGAAATTCCATCCCTGCGTTAAGAAATGCTAAAATGTCTGCAAACGAATAGGCGCTGATGTTGAAATAACTGTGTCACTTCTGAAATGTGTAGAAATAATGCATCAGCCAAAAAAAAAAAGAAGAAGAAGAAGAAATCGGGTCAAATTGAGCCTGTGAACTTCCGACGTTCTGAGGTCTGATTGTAGTCTAACGTGACATACAAAGCATCCTTAAACTTCACCACTCAATTGTGCCCTTATGAATACTTTATGGACATGCGGTTGGTTGCACCGTGTAACGGTTGCTGCATAGGAATGTTTGTATCCCATTGAGAACAGCACAACTGCAAGGACTTCAATCTACCCGGGGACCCACCTACTTAATAATACAGTAAGTTATATAGTACAATAATCAGCTGAGTAAAAACCTGCATCACTTTGAATATGCTGATACAGTTTCAGTCACCATGTCTGGGGCAAAGACACATGAGTCACAGATGTTTGTCATGCGCTTTTACAACGGCTATGGCTCCAACAAAAAATACATTTAGCGATGTAACGCAACCTGATATTTACAGGCAGAGGCGTGGACTTGAGTCACATGACCTCGAATTGTGTGACAAATTTGTCACAAAAACCCGATCAGGGGACAATAACTTTTGACATATACGAGAAGCACAACATTCGCTGCCACTACATTGATACAGTTGCTAACTTCAGTAACGTGCTAAACTAATCAGTATTTACATCCGGCTGTACATCTTGATGAAGCAATATCAGAAGCACCTACAGAAGGTAAATAAGTCCCTCATCCTTTAGTTAGAGTCAGCGTGCGCCAGAGTAAACGGACTTTACTCTCCACCACTTTAAAACAGCACATCTATTTTCTCGTCTCCCTGTCCGACCCCTCAGCTTCTCCGATTGTGCTGACAAGCTGGAAACAACCGATGCAACCAACAAAAATACCAAGAGCAAGTCTCAGAATTGTCCCCAACACCACGTCTTTGTGTCCCACTTGCTATTTTTACTGTCTCCGGGATAACAGGACATCCTTCATTTTGAGTGTTGACAGTTACATTTATGTATAAAAACACACAGTTAAGATGAGGAAAACAAAATCCGGGCTTCTCATTGCCTTCTCACCTCTTTCAGGTTACGTAACTTTCTAAAGCTCACTGTTGGGAATGTGAAACTTGGAAACAGGAAATGTACAGCGTCCTCAGGTTTTTTATGAACATGAACTCAAATGGGACAAGCCTTCAGCCAACCTTGTTCTAGCCATCTTTTTTCCTTTATATGAACATGTAGTCTGAGTGGTTATTGGAGTGAATTGTTACCATGTTTAGTTGCTTTATTTGATTGATTGCTGGTGGGAACGCGGTAGATAGGTTCGAGAAAATGGGATGATTTACTCGTATGGTGCAGAGAGGTTTGGTGTGCATGAAAGTAAGAGAGATCAGA
>CAAKHG010051224.1:12773-31204 GCA_901007715.1 Dactylopterus volitans
ATAAATTGTGCTTTTTATCTTCTAAGAGATGGGGGCCCGGCTGCCCCCCCCCCCCCTGCCTCCGTGAACCCTTGTCCCTCTGTTTCATCCCCCTCGCAGCTGCAGCATCGCCTGGAAGCCGAGCGCCAGCGCCTGGCCGAGGAGGAGCAGCTGCGAAACCAGATGACGGCTCGGCGGGCGAAGGCCGAGGCCGAGAGGAAGCACCAGGAGCGGCTCGTCCAGCTGGCCCAGCAGCAGGAGGAGCGGGAGCGGGAGGAGAAGGAGGAGGCCAGGAGGAAGAAGGAGCTGCTGGAGCAGATGGAGAGGGAGAAGGAGCAGCCCGTGGACCACTCGGACATGGTGGACCGCATGTTTGGTTTCCTGGGGAACGCTGGACCGCTGCCCAACCAGGACGGTCAAGCGCCAGCTGGCTTCGAAGTATGTGCTGTGGCCACGTAGGGAGGACTCAAAGCATTCTGAGCTAAGTTTCAGCCACCAGGGACGCAGTTTTAAGCGGAGGGCCGCGCTGACTTGGAGGAAAGTGAGCAGAGGGCCTCACGAGTGATGCGGCACACAGCAGAAACACATGAGTTTAGATGAAGACAAGTAGAGTTCACAGAGGATGAAGCCTCGCTCTTCATCTCACGGCTTCGTAGCATTCACATTTGTGGTCCACGGTGAAATATCGTGACAAATCTAAAGAAAATGCCATTCAAATTTTGGCGGTGGCGCTCCAGGATCTGGACCCAAGCCTTGCTTTTTTTTTAACATGCTAACACACGAGGATGCACATAATTGTTCACATCTTAGCATAGTCAGAAATGAATGTTAATAGCCAGCATCGCTTCAGACTTTTATTCATCTTATTGGCCACTTGTGGGAAAAAGTCCACAACAAGACTGTAGAGGTGTGTGATTGTGTTTTGTACATTTATAAATCCAGCAGGCACAGAACATTAGCTTCCATTCTTACCGTGCACGTCTATTTATGCTATTAGACATTGATTTATATGAGTCTTGAATACGTTATAAGCTGAGTTGACCCTGATGTTCGTCAGTCGTCATCACTTTATTACCCATCCTGACGGGTTCCCGCATCTGCGTGCGCTTTCCTGCCGCTCAGGACCTGGAGAACGTTCCTCGCTCCGAGGAAGCCGAGGAGGAGATGCTGAACGAGGCGCCGCCGCTCCCCGAGGAGGAGGACGAGGATTTGTCCGAGTACAAGTTCTCCAAGTTTGCCGCCACTTACTTCCAGGGCGTTTCCACTCACACGTACATCAGACGCCCGCTGAAGCAACCTCTGCTGTTCCACGAGGACGAAGGAGACCAGCTGGTGAGACTGACCTTTGATTTCAGGGCTAAAACCTTGTTCACCTCTTCATTTTTGGATTTAGAGGGGTTTTGTTGTTTTTTTTGCCAGCAACAGCCAGCAGGCAGTAAACTACCATAGAACTATGAGAGAAACCAGCAGGAAGCATCTGACTTGGCTCTTTCTAAATGTTTAAACAGCCACCATCCAGCACAAAAGTGATTCTTCAAAAAGATGCACATGAACCGTAGAGCATGAAAAATCTGGCAAAAGTAACCGGCGATTTAAACTAAATCCACCCTTTTTCACCACAAAAACGCCTAAATCAGGGTAACTTTCTAGGTGCAGGCTGACATTTTACATCAAACTGCTCTTTTTTAATAGCAAAGTGAATCATTATGAATTACCGTAATTTCCGGACTATTGAGTGCACCTGAAAATAAGCTGCACCCTCTAACTTTAAATAGAAAAAAAAATTGTACATATATAGGCCGCACTTGTCTATAAGCCGCAGGTGTCCACGTTGTAACATGATATATTTACACAGAAAAAGTTTTTTTTAACTTTTAATTAAATACGCACTGGTAACACACACCAATACCTACTGTAAATGCTTTTTTTCCGAACAGTGCCTGTAACAAGGCTGGTGAAATTTTTTTTTAAAAATACAGTATCCTACCAGGAAAAGTCCATCCCTCTGTTTTCTATCCCCGGTTCGTCCTAATCATGGCCGCGGGGGCGGAGCTTGTCCCAGCCGATTGCTCTCTTCATCTTCCTCCTGCACGCTAAAACCGCTAAAGTCGTCTTCTTCAGTGTCGGATCGATCGCCTTTAACTTGAAAGCTGCATCATGTGCATTTCTTTGTGCGTTTTCCGTTGATAAATGTGTGTGCATGAAGCATAAATAACCGATCTGAAGACTTTAGTGCGTTTGATTGGTCCACTTGGACCTGTTTGGCAATTTCATTGGTCTAATGTGACGAGGCTAAATGTTTTTGGCGGCATGGAACCCGTTGGCCCGTTAAAAAAAAAAAAATCTATAAATTAGCCGCATTGTTGTTTAAGCTGCAGTTTTCAAAGCGTGTGGAAAAAGATTTTATTACAGCAAATGTTCCCGGCAGCTACGCCAACACCTCAACCAGCCATCTTAAATGTTTCATCAGCCAGAGTGAATCTGTGAGAAATGTGGAGCATAAAGGATAAAAGATTCTTTCCTCATACTGATCGTCGCGTTTGTTCGTTTTGTTTGAAATGTGGAGAACTTTTTATTGTTATAGCATAAAATTCACTTCTTTTTTTACAAGAAGAAAAGCCCTTCTCCAAAATCTTGAAGCTAATTTTCGTAAAAGTTGGTAGAACGTTTTCTTGACGTGACGGCTTCATATAGCAGCAGCGTGTCATTTATTCACGCTTATCGTAATTATAAAAGTGTTTCCGGC
Source organism: Dactylopterus volitans (assembly GCA_901007715.1). Taxonomy (NCBI): domain Eukaryota; kingdom Metazoa; phylum Chordata; class Actinopteri; order Syngnathiformes; family Dactylopteridae; genus Dactylopterus; species Dactylopterus volitans. The sequence continues at coordinate 15,499 of CAAKHG010051224.1, forward strand.
TTTTGTGCTGCCGTTAAACGATCGCACATGCTAATGAAGCTATAGCCTTTTATTCCTGTTAATTAACTTGCATTACGTACCGTTTCCAATTTCCTTTACGTACAAACGATGAAAAAAAAAAAACGTCATTATGTTAGCGGTGAACTGACCGAGTGCGCTGTCCCGCCCACCAGGCCGCGCTGGCGGTGTGGATCACCGTGCTGAGGTTCATGGGCGACCTGCCTGAGCCCAAATGCCAGCTGGTCATCAACGACGGCAGCGAGAAGATCCCCGTCATGACCAAGATCTACGAGACCCTCGGCAAGCGGACCTACAAGCGGGAGCTGCAGGAGCTGCAGGTGGAGGCGGAGGTGAGGTGACGGGAGCTCGCCGCCGCGCCCGCCGCCGCCGCTGCCGCCGCCGCCGCTGCCGCCGCCGGCCCGCCGCTGACCGTCTCTGTCCCCTCTGCAGAACAGCTCCGTCGACAGCCAGAAGAGGAACAGCGTCCGGCACAAGCTGGTGTCCCTCACGCTGAAGAGGAAGTCCAAGATCACCGAGGAGGTGAGAGGCCCGACGCCGCCGGCTCATGCTGGGAGGGGCTCGCCCACGTTCTTAGCCCAGCGGATGCCAGATTACAGTTAATTACAGATGTCGCGTGAGGATTCCATGATTACATGTCGCCCCTTATTTAATTTAATACAGCCCTGCTCGATATATTCAGGTCTATATTGTTTTTTTAACTTCTAATCCCAACAGCGCAACGTATATATATTTGCTTTTGTAGTTACAATCAGAGTCAAGTAAATTATCACCAACTCAATACAAACAACTTTAGTAGTGTTATTACCACTCTAGTACTTAGTTATTACTCACCGGTCTCCTTCTTATCTATTGACACCGTTCTTACTGTCCACCGTCTGCTGCACCACTGTAAACTTTCTCACTGTGGGACTCATAAAGGTGTATCTCATCTTACCTTATCTTAAGAACGATAAACTCCTATTTGGTCTTTAAATGTTTGGTTGAATGTTCTCCGATGCAGCCGTTCAGCCTCGACAGCCACGTGGGCCGATTTCTCCAGAGATCGCCGAGATGATGATAAATAAGACCCAGCACGCTTTTGCAGGCTTATCGCAGGAATTCACATGACGTAATGACTTCAGTCATAACTGCTGCGGCTGCATTTATCGCTTGCTGATCGATATCGGCCACTTCATGTTTGGGCTCTGCGCCCGCGAGCGCCGTGAGTGTCTGTCGTGAGGTTGTAGAACCTCGCAACTGAAGTGGAGCAGGGTGGGAGAAACGCTCGACGCTGCCTGGGCGGCGTTTCTCCGAGCCAATCATCCGCATGAGAGGCAGCTTGATTTGGAATAACAGATTACACAGTCTCGCTTTGTTGGGTCGCTGCTTTCAGCTCCCTTTGTCTGCTTTCCCAAGTATGTGACGTTGCTGAGTCATCTCTGCTTGATGGGCCAAAAAAAAAAAATGGATTGCAAGAAGTCTCTCTCACAACTGCGATCTCTTCTCCAACGCGATACCGCAGGTGACCCGGCGGCTGACGGAGGGGGACTACAGCCTCCAGGGGAACAGCATGCTGGAGGAGCGCCCCACTTCCAACCTGGAGAAGCTCCACTTCATCATTGGAAACGGCATCCTAAGGCCGGCCCTCAGGTCACGCACCGCCTGTGAAGCTGGGGGAAAAAAGCGTTGGAGAAAACCCGCCTGAACAAATTACAAATCAGATAATGTGATAAAGATTAATGAGGAAGCTGAATTCACAAAGGCCAGGTTAGCTGCGCGAGGTTAGCTGCGCGAGGTTAGCTGCGTGAGGTTAGCTGAGCTAGCGGTGCTGAGCTTCAGTGTCGGGAGAAAAGAGCAGCATGAGCCCCTTTTTCCAGGAGCATTTCCAGAAACGCTTGTCTCCAGGAATTTTATTTACCTGGGTAAAAGAATTCCTAAGAGTCTTTGTGGTTCCGCTTCAACCCAAAGTTCTGGAAAAGTTCATTAAATTCAAACAAAAGCTTCCAATTTTTCACAGCTCAGTTCATTTTTTTTTCTTTCCCTTTTCCATGTGGATCCGGTTGGGTCTTCTCAGGGATGAGATCTACTGTCAGATCTGCAAGCAGCTCACCCAGAATCCGTCCAAGAGCAGCCACGCCCGCGGGTGGATCCTGCTGTCGCTCTGCGTGGGCTGCTTCGCCCCCTCGGAGAAGTTTGTCAAGGTCAGAACTCGGAATGACAACCAACTTAAAGGGGCCCTGCGAACGACTCCCCTTCCTTCCCGGCGTCGCCGTGACTAAGATGTTTGCGGAAAAATGATTCTCCTGCTCCTGCGGGGACGTTGTCGATGGGTCATTGATCACGTAAATAAAACCGATTGCTGCCACAAACAGAAACATAATTAACGCGGTGAGAGTCTGGTGTGTCGCTGCTGTTTGAGCAGGGAAGGAAAGAAGGAGCGAGAGCGTCTGTTTATTCGGAGTATAGAAATAAGAACAAAAGACGGCAAATCCATCGGACTCCCTACAATGTACCCTGAATAAGCAATTAAAGTAATTAAATGAAGTAAACATTATTGAGACCACAAGATTTAACAACTGTTGCACCATTTTGCTTTTCTGCCGAGATTCTGCGGTCAAATCCTATATTACATTTTGAGGTTTGACTGATTTAACTAAAACATCTCAGAAGCTCCGAGCTGAACTGCCGCGATAACGTAACATCTCTTCATCCTTTAATTTAAAAAAAAATACTTTTTTTTCAGAACTTGATTTGACCCGTCTGTTGTTTTTTTCCCCCTCTGCTGTCAGTACTTACGGACGTTCTTGAACAACGGTCCGCCCGGTTATGCTCCGTATTGTGAGGAGCGACTGAGGAGGACGTTTGTCAACCGCACCAGAACCCAGCCGCCATCTTGGCTGGAGTTGCAGGTACCGGACATAACTGCTGTTCTCATGGACTCACTGAAGGACAAAGACCTCCTTTTTCTTTTCTTTTTTTAAATCAAATTCTCATTATTTTCCGATTACAATTACACAAGCTGGCACAAATGATACAAAACTGATACAGATGTAGCCAGATGCTCGCAGAGGTATTAAAAGAGGAAAGGTGAGAAATGGAACGTTTACAGCAGATTTTCCTTTGGTCTGACTAGCAGGGTCACACGTTTATCGCACACTAAACAAGTTAGTTAGGTTTGCAGCTGCCGCATTTTCAGCAAAGCATATGAATGGTTGCCAGGTGGAATAAAACTCTCAACGGGACCTTGAATGGTATATCTGATTTTTTTTTTTCTAGATGGATATGACACATAACCTCTCTAATTCGATGTCCATACGTGGGAGGTTGAGAGTTTCCGTTTGGAGAGAAAAAGCCCAAAAAAAGAACACAATGCGATCGTGTTTGCGTTGCATCTACTGAGAGAAACATCGACTGGCGCCACCCCAAATAATTACATTAACGAGGGTGGATGCACCATATTTCCACGTATTTTAGGAACGCCAAAATCCATACATGCTTTTATCCACTTTAACATCTGAACTGACTTTATGTTGCTTATGTTGAATGATTTGAAAAAAAAAATATCGCGTTATCAGATCTGCAGATCACTGGACTTAATTAGGAGCATAAACCTCGCCGAGCTTTCCCAATTAGAAAAGATTAAATGCGGATTGTGAAGAGGAAAAAAAAAAAAAGAAGCTACTCTTCATGCAATCAGTTCTTGAAATAAGTTTTAAAGGACAGACTGATTTGAGCCACCTGCTAAAATATTATATTTATAGATAAGATAACGCTGGCATTTAGAACCCACTCGAGCTTGTGTTATTTCCTGCCAAGGCCACCAAATCGAAGAAGCCCATCATGCTGCCGGTGACCTTCATGGACGGCACCACCAAGACCCTCCTGGCGGACTCGGCCACCACCGCCAGCGAGCTGTGCAACGCCCTGGCTGACAAGATCAACCTCCGGGACCGCTTCGGCTTCTCGCTGTACATCGCTCTGTTTGACAAGGTAGAGCCCGGACCCCCCCCTCCACACACACACACACACACCCAGCCCCCCCCTCCCGGGGTGAGCTCGCCGTGACGCCGCTGCCGCTCATTGTGCCTCGCTGCCTGTCGCCAGGTGTCGTCGCTGGGCAGCGGCAGCGACCACGTGATGGACGCCGTCTCCCAGTGCGAGCAGTACGCCAAGGAGCAGGGCGCCCAGGAGAGGAACGCCCCCTGGAGGCTGTTCTTCAGGAAGGAGATCTTCACGCCGTGGCACAGCGCCGCCGAGGACTACGTCGCCACCAACCTCATCTACCAGCAGATCGTGCGAGGGGTGAAGTTTGGGGAGTACCGCTGCGAGAGGGTGAGCTGCTTCGATCGGGCGGAAATTGGAAGCCTGTAAGTTTCCATGGTGGCATTTTTAGCGGCAAGAAGACATTTAAAAGTCATATTTTCCGTTATAATTTGTAGTGTGGCCAACGACATATTTTAGTTTACGTCCTCTCTCAGTATCTATAGGTCGACATGAAGATGCTGGTTATTGGATCAATCTCAACACACTATTTCACATCTGCTGAAAAAAGGTGACACGATGAATAAGAAAAACATGGGATGCTTGACACCGAAAATGAGCAGCAATCTCTCGATTTGGAGCGAATGGAGCAAATTAGACCCTCATTTTTAATTAGAATAGAAATTTTTCTTAAAAATGGATGCAGTGAATAACACTTATTATCTGGTTACCATGGCGCCTGTCAGTGGGTGGGATATGTGAGGCAGCAGGTGAATATTTTGTGAATATGAATCGGTGGCGAAGGCTCATTAGTGCATCTGGGGAGTGACAGCTGGCCCGTGTGGTTCCAATCCAGCAGACCAGCTACTGGAGCTCAAACTGCTGGAACAGCTGCTGCTGGTTCTGATAGAAAGGAGTCAGAACACACAGTCGTGGCGGTTTGTTGTGTGTGGGACCAGCCAGGGTGCCCATGCTGACCCCTGCCCACTGCTGGAAGCACCAACAATGGACACGGGAGCACCAGAACTGGACCAGGGGGCAACGGAAGAAGGTGGTCTGGTCTGATGGATCGGGTTCTCATTTCCATCACGTGGATGACCGGGTTTGTGTGCGTTGTTTACCTGGGGAACACATGGCACCAGGATGCATTATGGGAAGAAGGCGAGCCGGCGGAGGCAGTGTGATGCTTTGGGCAACGTTCTGCTGGGGAACCTTGGGTCCTGCCATTCATGTGGATGTTCCTTTGACACGTAGCAGCTACCTAAGCATTGTTGCAGACCATGTCCCCCCTTCCATGGAAACGGTATTCCCTGATGGCAGTGGCCTCTTCCAGCAGGATAATGCTCCCTGCCACAAAGCAGCAATGCTTCAGGAACGTTTGAGGAACACAACAACCAGTTCAAGGTGTTCACTCGGCCTCCAGGTTCCCCAGATCTCGATCCAATCCTTGACCTCACAACTTCCAGGACTCCATGGATCTGCCGCTGACATTTTGGTGCCAGATACCACAGCACACCTTCAGAGGTCTAGTGGAGTCCAGACCTCCATGGGTCAGGACTGTTTTGGTGGGGGGACCATCATGATATTTGCACCAGGAGCAGCCTTCAGTCTTTAGTTTATTCCAGATGGTAACTTTGGTTTCTCACCATGTTGTGTTTGTCCAAAAGGAGGAGGACCTGGCGGAGCTGGCCTCCCAGCAGTACTACGTGGACTATGGCGCCGAGATCCTGCAGGACCGCCTGCTCAGCCTCATCCCCTCCTACATCCCCGACAGGGAAATCACCTCAACGAAGACGGCAGAGAAGTGGGCTCAGCTCATCATCAGCGCGCACAAAAAGGTACCGGCCGAAAACCGGCCCCGCCGCGTTTCCACGGCGACGAGCCACGCTGTTGTGTAATAACCCCCGACTGCCCAGGGACTACACGCCAAGAGGAGGCCGAACACGCAGCGGGTGAAGGAGGATGTGGTGGCGTTCGCCCGGCTAAAGTGGCCTTTGCTCTTCTCGCGCTTCTATGAGGCCTTCAAATTCTCAGGTGGGTGAACGGAGGCGTCGGCCGGCCGGCTCCTCGACGCGTCCCGCCCACATTACCGCGAGGTTTCCACGTGTTTGACGCCGTCTCTTCGGCAGGACCGAGCCTCCCCAAGAACGACGTGATCGTCGCGGTGAACTGGACCGGGGTTTACTTTGTAGACGAGCAGGAGCAAGTCCTCCTGGAGCTCTCGTTCCCAGAAATCATTGCCGTGTCCAGCAGCAGGTACATCGATCACAGACGCTGTTGTGTCTCGAGTTGCAAGATTGTGTATCTTCAAATGAGTAAAAAACAAAAATGGTCATGTTTAGGTATCACAAACATGCGTATTTCATTCTATGTGCAGCAGTTTCAGTTCAGGGGTTGATCACCATTAAAATTATAGCTGTTTTTTTAGAATTATCATCTTAATTCATCAGCTCATTTGCAGATTATTATGCTTACTGATCATTTTTTCCTGTCCCGGTCTGAGCTCACGTCCAGTTCTGCCCAAAACACCCAAACATGTTCAGTTTTTAATGATTTCAAACAAAGACGAGCAGCAAATCAGTAATTGGAGAAGCTGAAACCGCACAAATGTTGTGTATTTTTGCTGGGGAGGGAAAAAAAAGAAGAAACAACGGAAATGATTTGATTATTGTCGAAATCGTTGCCGCCTAAAAAAAATTCTCATGGTCACAAAATTGACTTACCGCTTCAGCTCTAGTTGAAGGTATTTAATTAGGAGTGAAAACGTCTGCAGAGCATTTTGACTCAGGAGCAGTAACGAGCATCAACAAATCGATTACCTACACATCAAGTATCCATACCGTGATTTGAAGTGTTGCTTTAACCCGCGTGTTGCAGAAAGGCTGTTATCTGCGAGGCTGAAATGTGCCTCAAACTGCCTTAATATGTGATAGGATCGTGCAAAAAGCAGTTTCAAACTTCTCATATGGGCCACAAAAATGGGTGTATTGCTTTAAGAATGTTAATGCTCGGTTAAAATAATTATCTCTCTATTGCCCGGAGCTCCTGCTTTTGAAAACCAGTGAATTATTTGGTCACATTTTGAAAAGGAACTGCGGAAGAATTCTGATTAAAGAGAATCGCCTTCTGTAGAGGGGGCAAACTGCAGGGCCAGAGCTTCACGCTGGCCACCATCAAAGGAGACGAGTACACGTTCACCTCCAACAATGCCGAGGACATCCGGGACCTGGTGGTCACCTTCCTCGAGGGTCTCAGGAGGAGGTCCAAGTACGTGGTGGGGCTGCTGGACTGTCCCAACCCTGGTGAGACTTCTTTTTTTGTGTGTGTGTGTGCACGTGTGCGTGTGTGTGTGTTGCTGGGCGTCACCACCTCATTCATGATTTTCGCTCTTGGCCGCGCGCTCACGTCATCGCGCCCCAGCGGGGGCAGATTCCACGTTCCTCAGCTTCTCCAAGGGCGATCTGATCATCCTGGACGAGCATAACGGAGAGCACGTGATGAACTCCGGCTGGGCTCACGGCCTCAACGACCGGACCAGGCTGCGAGGAGACTTCCCCGCCGACTGCGTCTACGTGCTGCCCACCATCACCAGGCCGCAGTACGACATCGTGGTGAGCGACGCCCCCGAACGACCGGCGGCCAAACTCTGCTTGAAGGCTTCTCATTGGTCCGGTTTAACCAGTTTTTTTTTTTTTTGCCAACTTCTCAAGTTGGAACTCCTGGTTGCCGTGGTGACGCCTGTATCTACCTAGAGGAAACCACAGTTTAATACATTTTGATAAAGAAGTCGGGGAATCTTTGGCCCTCTGCCATCGTTCTGTGATACCGCCAGTGATGAGAATAACGGCGTTACAAATAAACGGCGTTACGAACGACTTTACTCTTTTCATTGACGAGTAATCCAAATAGTTACTGTTTCCATGGTTACATCACCGTTACCGTTACTGACAATGAAATGCACCGCGTTACTGTAACTAAACCCCTTGAAGCTGTTTTCATAACCGCATAAATGATGATGGTAGGTAGAGTAACATTTCATGGTAAAGCCAACCAGAGGCAGAGTTGGAAGCGCGCGCACACACACACACACACACACACACACACACACACACACACACACACACACGCACGCACAACGCAGGCACACACACGCAGCAATAGCAAGCCCAGATAATTAAAAGGTGACATTTTTAGACTGGAAGTTACTGGACGTTAATTTTCCCTCATTGAGATAAAAGGCAAGAACGTAAACATGAAATATTTAATATTAATATGATTATGACAGAAACAAAGTGTTTCTCCACCTCAGTTTGACTCACATTGTCCCACGGCAACATTAAAACAGTGTAGATTACTGTACAATCTTTTCTGTGAATAATTTCTTCTATTAAGTATCAATTTTAATTCATTTTGCATATTTGACATTCAGTTTTATGATAAATGATTGAACATACAGTTCAATTTAAAGCTTCAATAGAGGTGGGTAAGTGGGAGAGTCCAAATTCTTTGACATATTTGAACGTTTAAAAACGTAACGCAGTAGTTACCTGGTAAGTAGTTACTCTTATCATGCCGTTACTAAGTTACTGACTCAGTTACTTTTTGGGAGAAGTAGTGACTATAAATAATTACATTTTTATAGTAACATGCACTGGATACCAGCTTTTTGGCAATTACCTCTCAGAGAAGTTGAAGTAGCAGCTACACATGGATTAGTAGGTCACTATTTTTATTTTTTTTAGTAGATCCCAATTATTTTTCAAGCCACCTCACAAGCACACCAAGCACTTCCTGTGGATACTCCTCTCTCCACAAGTCCATGCTTTTATTGTGAAACTGCATGGGTGGGAGATGTAGTTTTTAGTTTACACCCCAACGTGTCACCAGCGGTATTCCCGTGCGTCATGTTCACGCTGTATCCATGTCGCCGCGGTAACACGACTCCACTTCCACTTGCCGTTTCCCAAAACTCGTTGCTCGAACAGAAGCTTCTCGTCTCTTTTTGCAATTTTGCATTTCTCATGGCACTTCACGAGAGAACCTTTTTTAAAAACCTACTCTTGAGCTGGAGGTGTTTTTTTTTACGAAAATTACACTTCGCACGAAACGTTCGCCATCGGGCGTCTCCTCCACAAGTCCTCCATCCCTCAGCTCCTTCTCCCCCCTCGTCTCAGGCCCTGGTGACGATGACGCCTGATCAGAGGCGCGAGTCCATCAGCCTGTCCCAGATGAACCTCTCTGACAGCGAGGACAAAACCAAGGCCTACACGCTGGAGGAGTTCTCCTACGACTTCTTCAGGTGTGTCTCCGCACTCCCGTGCACCATTCGTCGTTAGCAGTTGTGCAGTGGATATTTTTGCACACATCGCAAGTGATAAGCACAAAAATATGCAGCAATAAAAATTGCCATATAAATATCACCTAATTATTCTTTTTTTTTTTTTTGAATACCATTATTAGCATCTCTACTTTCCATCCATACCAAACATTCAGGTTTTTTTTTTATTTAGGCCCTCAAATGACCGTTTTGTGATCAAAGTACGTTAAAAAAAAATCTCAAATTGTGAAAAATGATTTTTTTTTCATCTCATAATCGCAAAATGGATTTTTTTGGTGGGGGGGGGGGTTTGTCAGATCTTGAGAGTGTCAAAAATGGCTCCCAACGTTGATTTTGTTGCATTTTTTATGTAATCTCAGATTTTTTACTTGTGCGACACAAAAGGTGGTAAGCACCAAAAAATGTCTCCTTACGCCTCCGCTGTTTCTCCAGGCCTCCTCCGAAGAGCACTCTGAGCCGGGTGATGATCTCCAAAAGCCGCGGGAAGGAGCGTCTGTGGAGCTGCAGCAGGGAGCCTCTCAAACAGCCTCTGCTCAAGAAGGTCTTGGCCCACGAGGAGCTTTCCCAGGAGGCCTGCCTGGCGTTCATGGATATCCTTCAGGATGCGCTGCTGTGCGCTTGGATCTTCTAAGTTATCGTCTTCGATGTCTTTCCCTCGCGAACGTCCACGTGGGCTCGTGGGTGAACTGATTGGAAACTGGTGGTCAAAGGTCGCGGTGACGTCACACAGCATGTTTTTAGCCAGAAGTACTTTTATTATGGACTCCAGAAATGCCAGCTTGACTGTTTAACGGAGGAAAGAAAGCAGGTGGAGATGCTAGTTGAATTTTGAATGTCCAAATTGGTAACGAGAGAGCTTTCTACCATGAAAGCATTCGGACTTTAATTTAAGAAGTATGGATAGCATGCAGTCAGGATCGGGGAACTTAGATGTGATATCATGAAACGTGGAGCGCTCAGTTGCAGGATATCTCCGGGGCTTTCCGCGTTGGAGGTCCTTAACAGCGGGCGCACCGGTGATGAAGTACATGGGCGACTACCCGTCCAAGCGGGCGCGCTCCGTCAACGAGCTCACCGACCAGATCTTTGAGGGAGCGCTGAAGGCCGAGCCGCTCAAGGACGAGATCTTCTGTCAGATTCTCAAGCAGCTCACTGATAATCACATCAAGTAAGTAACCACACACACAATTGACCTTTTGACCATTGCTCAGTGTTGGTAATCACATACTCTGTGTGTGTGTGTGTGTGTGTGTAGGTACAGTGAAGAGAAGGGCTGGGAGCTGCTGTGGCTCTGCACTGGTCTGTTTCCTCCCAGTAACATCCTGCTGCCTCACGTCCAGAAGTTTCTCCAGGCCAAGAAGCACTACCCCCTGGCCCCAGACTGCATGCAGCGGCTGCAGAAAGCCTTACGGTAACACACACACACACACACACACACACACACACACACACACACACACACACACACACGTCCAAACACACACACATAAACACACACACACACACAAACACACACACACACACACAAACACACACACACACACACACACACACACACACACACACACACACACACACACACACACACACGTCCTATGTCCTTAATCTCCACAAGGTTTACTGAGCTAATTGGGTCAATGTGAAGATGAAGGTTCCTTTTTTGATAATAAAAGCCCCTCAAAATAAAATGTAATCCCGCCCTGTGCTTTTTTAAGGTTAGCCATAATTCCAGACGCACTTACACGCACAAAAATACACACACACACACACACACACACACACACACAGACACACTCTAAGAAACAAAAACACAGGGCCCCGTGAGGGGTGCGCTGCTGCAAGCCCTCAAAAATAAATAAATAAATAAATAAATAAAATAAGTTTATCTCACCCATGGCAACCAAAATGGCAGCATGCACATGAAACCTGCGTGTTTCCTTTCAAAATGTAATCTCGAGGTAAAACATTGTATGCTGCATTTTCAAAATAAAAGCCTGCTGAAACGATATCTAAGTAAATGTATATTTTTTTTTACGTATTCTCAGTCAAAACCACAAATACAGGCGTCTAAAATAATGGCACACAGACACAGTTTCAATTTGTCCTATATGTTCCCCTTCAAACGATTTTTTTTTTTTTAATCGTCATGGTTCAGTAAGTTCATGTGGACAATGTGAAGTTATAGGTTGCTTTTTTTTTAAATAAAAGCTGCCCAAAGTAGCTTTTTAAAGTAGCTTTTTAAAGCTTTTTAAATTCATAATTCCACAGACGCACGCACGTTATGTACATGCGACATGTGTGTTTGCTTTCAATAACTAATAAGGCAAAATGTCGTAGGCTGCGTATTCAAAATAAACTGAGACAACATTAAATCAAGCAGTCCGCAACATTTTAAAGTCACATTCTTGAAATCAAAAACACACAAACACAGGCAAATATATACCGACACGCATACAATGCACATGCGTCCTGTGTATTCCCGATCTCCAAGGTTCATTGAGTTCATTGCTCAAGAATGTCAGGAACACGCAAATACAGGCACCTGCTCTGATCCTGTCAGACATTCTCTCGGCTTTATCCAGTTCAAATTCGTGTCGCTTGACTTTTTATTTTATTCGTGGCAGAAACGGATCGAGGAAGTACCCCCCTCACCTGGTGGAGGTGGAGGCCATCCAGCACAAGACCACCCAGATCTTCCACAAGGTTTATTTCCCCGACGACTCAGACGAGGTTTGTGGCGAATAAATCCTAAATAAATCCTACATGTACATTTACTGTATGACAGAATAACTGCAGGGGTCTCCCTCATGGTCGTGTATGGGCCATGGATTGACCTTTATTTAAAAATCAACTCTATAGATGAATATTTCAATCAAATATATATATATATATTTTGGGCTTCTCATGTTGGCAGGTGTTTGAAGTGGAGTCGAGCACCAAGGCCAAAGACTTCTGCCACAACATCTCGGGGCGCCTCATGCTCAAATCCTCGGAGGGTTTCAGTCTTTTCGTCAAGATCACAGACAAGGTGAGGAAGGACGTGCGGACTCAAATCTCTGCGGATTCCAGCAAGCATGTTTATTTATGAACGTGGAAGGGAGAACAAAAGCATCGCTGCTTGTGTCACCTTCGCCGGACGGACTTGATGTCTTCAAATTTCCGTTTTTTTTTTTTGATATTTGTTTCAAGGTCGTTCCGCCGGCTTTCACTCATTTGTCACCAGACGTAATCGGGCAGAGTGGAATATTCCTCGTGTGTGTTTTGTAGACCTCCAGTCTGTCTCGTTGCCCCCCCCCCAGGTCATCAGCGTGCCAGACGGCGACTTCTTCTTCGACTTTGTGAGGCATCTGACCGACTGGATCAAGAAAGCCAGACACATAAAAGACGGTAAATTCAGACCAGGCCCGGTGGTTTGTAGCGTTAATCTTACCCGCCCCCCCCCGTCCCCATCCGCTCATCCGGTTTGCGGTCGCTCCCGCGTGCAGGCGCAGTGCCTTCGCTGACCTACCAGGTGTTCTTCATGAAGAAGCTGTGGACCAACACCACGCCGGGGAAAGACTCCATGGCCGACTCCATCTTCCACTACTACCAAGTGAGTAGCCAGACCAGCAGCCCGTTGTTAGAGAAAAAAGGGATATTTGACACTTCATCTGATAACAAGAACAATGACGGCGACGCCTGAAGTGGGTGAAAGCATCTGAGCTCAGACTCGGACCGACATTTCCTCCAATTTCATCAGCCAGTCTGACCTGGTTTCCACGTTCCCTCGTCATAATTCAGTGTTTTAACCTCTCAAACTTGAGTCTCAGATTATTTATAGTGTAACACCGCTCGAGTGTGTGTGTGAGTGTGTGTGTGTCTTATGGGCTGAATTAAAATGGCAAAGCATAGGTGCTCCATTCACGCTCTATAACAGAAAAAAATAAAGAATGGCAGTTACATCAGTCAGAATCCCTCTATGATCCCGACTGGTGAGTCTGGGAAACATCAAAGTTAAGAGAACAAAAAAGAAAAAAGTGTTTTAAGACTAGATCTGAAAATCCAGAGCCTCTATTTAAAGCTTAATTCACAGCAAAACTTCATCTTTCCTACCAACGTGGGTTTAATTCAACGTGGCAGCAGTTTATTTACATGCTGGCTGGTAAAAGACGTCCAAAACTGTCTATGTTATAGTGAGAATATAGTTTACATGCCGCAGAGATGAAGGCGGCTGATTCTTACGGGGTGGGGGGGTCTCAGGACCCTCCGGATCTCACGAGCGTCCCCCTCCGAGCAGGAGCTGCCTAAGTACCTGCGGGGCTACCACAAGTGCTCCAGGGAGGAGGTGCACCAGCTGGCGGCGCTCATCTACCGGGTGAAGTTTGAGGAGGATAAATCGCACTTCCAGAACATCTCCAAGATCCTGAAGGAGCTCGTCCCTCAGGACCAGATGAGGCATCTGTCCCCCGACGACTGGAAGAGGGTGAGCGCGGGCGGCACAGCAGCGCCGCACACACTCCTCCAAAAACACAACAATAAGATCGGGCACTTTGTTTTTCTGTTGCATTCATGTTATCCCATAAATTACTCAAATAAAAAAAGATGCTGCACTAATGCGGGATAATTAATTCATAATTAGGTTCCCCCGACAAGCGTTTGTTCAGCCTCTCTGATTCATAAATGAAAAAACTGTTGGGTCCGAACCCATCACAGAAAGGTCTTAATGACATGATCATTTGCGGCCGACAGGAAGTCGTGATTGATTAATACGTGCATTTAATCATCATAAGTCATGCATTTGATAAACATTACTTAAGTAGGTGATTGCCCCTTTATTACTATTACTATCATTATTATTATTATTGGGATCAAACCGAAAGTGTGCATTTATCGATAACAATCAATAAATAGGTAGAAATGAAAAGAACACAGCTTCTTATCTTGTGTGCTAATCGCAATCAGACAGAAATAGACATTAGCATTAGCGCCACTAATGAAATTTAGGGTGAATTCAGTCACAACAAATTAGCACTAATGATTATAACATGCAATGAACTGCCGGTCGCATCCCACGATGCAATTTGATGTCACAAGTATAAATAGGAAATCTACTGAAAAGTGGCCGTACACGTGTCACGGTCACGCGTGCGCGCCGGCGCTATCAGGCGCGTGGAGGCAGCCAATGACACGGTTCCTCCGCCCGCTCTCCTCCTCCCAGTCCATCATGTCGCTGTTCAACAAGCTCTCAGGGAAAACTCGAGAGGAGGCCAAACTCTCCTTCCTCAAAGTCATCTACAAGTGGCCCACGTTTGGCTCCGCCTTCTTCGAGGTCAAGGTAAGCGCCGCCGAATCCCGATCACTCGATATTCAATCGTGTTGTTGTCAAACGCTGCTAACCAGTGCACTTTTATCGGTCTGGTTTTTGGCCTCCCCACAGCAAACAACCGATCCCAATTACCCAGAAACCCTCCTGATAGCGATCAACAAGCACGGAGTCAGTCTCATTGACCCGAAGACGAAGGTTGGCCCAGATTTCTGTTTGCACACGATTGTTTACAACTGAAAAAGACAGTAATACCATTTGCCTGCTGTGCAGTCTGAACCTTCAGCGCTAGCTAGTCGCCTCCGCTCACTGCCGCTCGTTGCGTTTCCCTGCAGGACATCCTGACCACCCACCCCTTCACCAAGATCTCCAACTGGAGCAGCGGCAACACCTACTTCCACATCACCATCGGAAACCTGGTCCGGGGCAGCAAACTGCTGTGCGAGACCTCGCTGGTGAGCCGCTGACCGACGAGTTAGATGAGCTTTATTCGGGCTTCTCCTGCATATAGACGCATGCCGCCGTGTTTGATGGGCAGAAGACGGACAGAGATGTTAAATTGTGAGACATCAGAGCTTCCGATGACGTTAGCGGCTGCCTTTTTCCATGCAAGGAAACGCAAGAAATGGATGGAAACGCTGCATTAACATTAGAGCTAGACCGAGTTATCGGCCGGCCGATATTTGCAGTATCGGCGGAGAAATGTCAGACGTGCGCCGATGTGCACCGATCGAGCATAACATTATGACCACTGCATGTTTGTTTGCCAAGGAAATATAATGCAGCGGTCCTGCGATAAAAACTGAGAGGTGACAGGCCGTCCCCTCACTAACACGAATGTCTCATCAGCCAATCACATGGCAGCAACGGAACGCATTTATGCGTGTGGGCGTGGTCAAGAGGACCATGTGAGGCGTCCCTAATATTTTGGCCCGTCCACACATTCCACACCTCCCAGTGCAGCCCAGCACAGTTCAACAGCGTCACATATTGCAGCCTGAATAGCAATCAAATATTCGACCACCTCTCTCAAACACGTTCCGTAAAAACTTAAAATTTATCGCAGGCCTGCTGCGTCATCATTC
>CAAKHG010051227.1:16889-31774 GCA_901007715.1 Dactylopterus volitans
CCCCCCCCCCCCCCCCCCCCCACACACACACACACACACACACACACACACACACACACACACACCACTGAGGTTTGCCGTTTGAAACCACCACGCTCGCGTTGTGCGTCATTCTTCATCTTTTCTCTCTGGTTGAAGCTCTCATGTCACAGAAGTGTATGTTTTTTTTTTTGTTTGGTTTTTTTTTTGTTTTTTTTTTTACAGTCCTGTACCTTAACCAGCCACATTCAGTCTGTTTACTGCTTTTATTAAGACACTCTGTACCACAGCGTGTTTGTGTGTGTGTGTGTGCGTGTGTGTGAGTGTGTGTGTGCACAGCAGATCTGGAACCTCTGTCATCTTAAAGGTCCTGAGATGTGGAGCTGATGAATCCTGAATCTGTCAGAATCCAGAAACCCGATTAAAGCTCATCTCATGTTCTCCGGATGTCGTGTTGTTTCTTCAACTCTCCTTTCTCTTCCCGTCCACCTGCTTCTTCCTCCAGAGGCATCGGGTCACCGTCCGCCTCTTCTTCCTCTCTCTTGTCCTTTTGTTGAAGGAAAAGGTTGATTCTGTGTATTTTCCCTTCCTTTGCCCCCTGGCCCTATTACAAATTTATAAAAGAAACATTATCTTGAATCATTTAATTTGGGGCAATTAAATTTTGAAATGGCTTCTTCATAATTCATGGGTGTCTCAGATAAAACCCCTTTAATTCTTGAATATGTTATTATAATGGGCATTGGGGTGGGCAGCAGAGAGCGAGGCTTGTCCAGTATTGTTAGCGCTCGCTGTGTCAGTGCCGGGAGCAGATCTGGGACCAGCGCTGCCGCTCATACCGCCCTATGAATTATAGACTGCTCTCCATATTAATATACAATGGCAGCAGCCATGGCCGAGCCCACTGCGCTGCAGGGAGGCGCCGTCTTCATGCAAGTGTTTACTCATGTCACGCTGGGGAGGCTGAGAAGTGGGGGCAGTGAGGCAGAGGGCGGGGGAGGATGGTGGGCGGCAGGTGATAGTGTCCGAATCATCCCTCTTAGCTTTTCCTCTTGTTGACCCGGCAGTCATGACGGCAGGAGGCTGGAGGCATCCTCCCTCTTTTCTTTCAGGGCAAATGTCTGGTGCTGGATCCTGACCTTTGACCCTCACCATGGCCTGGCATTGATGCTGCATCGAATCTCTAGATTTCTAGGAGAAAAAAAAACAGCACATTCAATTCAAAATATATAAATGAATTAATTTGTCTTTCAACTTCAACTTTTCAAACACAACAACCTGCCAACATCTTTATGCCAAAAAATAAATGTAAGACTCCAGTTTGAGGCCAGTCGGAAACAATTGGATATCATTTGATCGAATATAAGAATCCTAGTTTGATTTTTAACTGAATCACAAACTGAATATGAATTTCCAATGGTAATCTGCTATCGTGCTAAACCCCCCATTGGTGGAGGTGGAGGACACTTTACACTTAGTTAGGATGAAGTAATGATTAGGTTTTGTAATTAAAACATATCTAAGGCAGACTTCAGGTTACGCAGGATCTGAACCCTTACCAGATGAACACTGACATTAAAGTAGTGAAAAGTAAGAATTATATTATTGAAAGTAAATGCCAGCGGATCAACGATGGACCCCTGTGGCACTCCATCCAATGAAAATGGCTCCATATCAGGGAGGAGACAACATTTCATGGCTTCACTTGATGTCATGCTGCAAGGCTCCAATGTACAGTTTATGCCAATCAGTGTCCTACAGCAGATATAGGTGTAGTCTAGACTGTTCGTTCCAAAACAACAATGGCGGCTTCTTAAGAGGTCAACATAAGTGCTGCTATAGTACCACTTTTATCTCTTTATATTTCACTAAAGCAATTAATGGCACTGAATTCACTCCTCCCCTGACTGGTTGAAGTCAGCCTGCGATAGGTGCTGTTAGACAGCTGATTCTTCCAATCACCTGCCAGTGAGTTTTTTAGGGTGCCTAAGGGTGAGGAGTCCTCAAGACCAGCAACCCAGGCGGTTGTGTGGACCAAACCGTCCAGTGGGTCAGGTTAGAATCTTCATGTGTGTTAACTAAAACTGTAGAGTGAAAATGGTGATGAGAAGCTTCAGTGGTGGATGAAAATGAAAATGCAACCAGATGCATGTTTGATGTGGGTGAGATCCTGATGAGCTCTGAAGACGCTTAAGTGGTCGAACATTCAGTGATGCCACTGGATCTCATCTTGAAAATTTTGTTGTGGACATCGAGAGCTGCATCTGTTTTCTATGAGGTGCATATCTGTCAGCAATTATATTCCAGAAAGAAAACTGCCTTTGGAAAACCACTGATTTTACTGCAGCAACGTTGTCACAGCCTGCTGCCAAGGATCAGCTCAGAAGCTCCACCTCATCAGCAGCATGACGCTGTGGTGTTGGAGCCCAGGAAACGGCCAGTCTGTCATCTAAAGGCTCCAGCCAAAATCCAGCACTCTGACATGTTTGTAATCAGGGCTGTCACTGGTTAGATTTGTCTACATCCAGTCCTACATCCAAAATGTGTCCCCCTTTAGCCCGACTATGACTCCAGCCTCTCGGCATCCATCTCTTGCACTATTGTCATTTCTTGACTTTGAGCAGGTCGGGGAGGTTTTCCAAAGAGGCAACATGCTGTAAATGTGCAGCTGAAAATGCCTCCTTCCTTTAGGCCACAGTGTCAAACTAAAGTTGGCAGCTCCCTCAATCAAACACTTTTAATGTGATGCTGCCAGATGAACCAGGAATGATCACTTCCTGGGAAGCAAACATACTGTATCATCTCTCCTGGGAGGTTCATGGTATCTCATACGCGTCCTCTACATTGATACTCCGGCATTCTGTTGGGACCGTAAAGGAGAACCAGGTCTCCCACTGACAGAGACATTTGCCGTATTGGGACCCTTGAACTCTTGAACCAGGTTTTGACAAACTAAACCACTCAGGATTCAAGTTGGTGGATCGTTTGTGTGGATTAATCCTGATCTGAAGCTCCTGAAACACCTGCGGCAACTATAACCGTGTGCTGCAGCAAGCGTGCGTCCAGTGTTGCAGGATCACTGTGGTCCGGCTCGGCTCAAACAGGAGGAGTTAGCATAGCAGGCGACACTACATGCTTCAGAGTGGCCTGTCACTTTAGCATACATGAAGCAATTCATGCTCATATTTATGGTCACATTTGACCCTTCAGCTCATGGATGCTTTGCTTTTTCTTGGACCTCAAATTGTCGAACCTCAATAATGTCCTGACTGTTCACTGAACTACCTATTCCGTCGTTTGAAAGATGTGCCTGGTTTGTTGAGGGAACGTGATGGGAGCATCCATGGAGCTCCTGAACGTACCCTCTCAGAATAAGCGGACAAAGAAGCATGTTGGCTCAGCTTCTCTGTAGAAGCGTCCGCTGCCATCCCTCCACCGTCCCTCCACCGTCCCTTGCTCCCCGGAGCATGACTGACTGTGATTCCACGCTCTTGGCAGCTCATAATGGAAGCATCCATCTATTATTGAAGAGGTGGGTGTATGGGAGAGGGATGGAGTCTCTGGCCTGGCATGAGAGGTCTTCATTATGGAGGAAATGAGGAATGATGGGACCAAAGAGGGCTGGGCATAGAAGACAGGATGAAAAAGGAAAGGAAGGTCTCAGAGCTCTTCAGTAACATTTGAAGAGAGGCGATGATGACAAAAGTGGCATTGATGCAGGAAGCTAAGAAAAAACAGAAGAGCTTTGCAGGCTTCACGTGTGATGACTCATTCTGTTAACTGTGATGATCAAATGCAATGGAGCCGAATATTTCACAAATGGCTGCTGGTGCTGCATCACCACTGCAGCTACGACCATGCGGTGCACTCGTGTCACCATGTTTGTGACGACCGTCACTGGCTGACATGGCTCATATTCTCCGGTATTTCAGTCATATTCCTCTAAAATGTTCCCTGCAGGTCTGAAGCCAAATGTTTGAATCAGACTGTTTATTTGTACGTCGGCGTCACATGTCTCTCCACCTCCTAAACACAAGCCCTCAAATGCCTCCTGCATCTTACTCAGAGCTGCTGTCCAAGTTCCACCCACTTACATGGTGGAGGTGATGTTTTCAACCATAGTGAAGCCTGCCACCAGGGGGTGCTGGAGATCCTTTAACGAACTGCCAGGATGTTAAGTTGATATGTCCTGTCCATCCATGGTTGGGACAAAATACAGAAAATACAGACTTTTCCCCCCCCAAATCAAAGAGAAACTGAGCAGTTTGTTTAAGAAATTTTAGGTTTTGCCTCAGCTGATTGAGACAAATGTCTCCTACAAAATAAAGTTCCTACACAGCTGCAATGGATTCTAAATTATGTCTGCAGTGAAACATAGTGTCATGTTGATCACGAACATATTTGTACTGATTATTTTTATCTGAAAAATATCCCTTTATGACATCATGCCCTGGAGGTTGCATTTGTGATGCTGCAAAAACGTTGATGAAATGGTGACATCATGTGTGTGTCCTTTTGGTGCGGGACTTCTCAGGTGTAAACAAAGATCATTGTTTGATGGAGATTTATAACACCATGAAGGTTCTGTGAGACTTGTTGTCATAGCTACAATCTTAGCTAAATGGTTAGTGTCCATCACATTGCTTGGCTTGTAAAATACACTCTTGCGAATGTGAAAATCATGACAGCGATCAAACGTGTCTCCCTCCCAGTTTGTTTCAACCAGCACCAGAACTTGTCTCCAAACAAACTCGGACTGTTGTCTATGTGACGGGACTGCTTGCTTTCACGTGTCCTCCTCTACCTGTCCTTCATCCTGTAAATCCTAATGTGATTGAGTCGAACCATCTTCACTCCAGATCATAACCTCAAACCTCAGACCTAGAAAAGCTAGTAAACAACACACAGTGGAGCACACAGTGGAACACACACTGCAGCACTGGAACATACACTGCAGTGCTGGAACGCGCGCTGCAGCGTTGCATCCTGGCTGACGTTGCTCCTTGACCTTTGAATCTTTAATAAACTTGAGCAATTTCTGAACGTCTCTGGAGTCCTGCTATCTTGCTGAATCAGGCTGGAGCGCCACCATAGACGATGGATCGCAAACATGCAAGCTGGAGCGCTAAACATGGAGGCTCGTGTGCTAACATGGAGGCTAACATGGAAGCTGGAGCCCTAACATGGAAGCCAACATTGAGGCTAGAGCGCTGACATGGAGACTAAAAAATCTATCTGGCACCGTCAGGCTCCCAGACCTCTTATTCTGGGTGCCATAACTGACAGGAAAGGGTCTCGTCTCATCTTATCTTCTTCTGCTTATCCGGGTCCGGGTCTTGAGGGCAGCCGTGGCCTGCCATCCGATCCACATTGCACCAGACCCATATGGTTCCTCCTGCGGGTGTTGGGCCTGCTGGAGGACAGCCCCATGTCTCTGCCTCAGGCTGGACCTGACTGGACCCCATGGTCCAGTCAGTGAAGGTCTGGTCAGCAGGCGCTCACTGACAGGCCCCTACCCAAGGCCTGGCTCCAGGGTGGGGTCCCGGTAACCCTCCAGGCAGGGCACACTGGTCCTTTTATGTTTTTCTTCCCATATGCGTCTTTATGGACCATTCTTTGGCTGATCCTTCACCCAAGACCAGTTTGCTATGGAACTAGAACTGTGTTTCACTATTACAAGTACATACACTGTCATAGACTAACTGGTTAAAAAGACTCCTCTTGTCCTCCGTCCCTGTTCTTCCTTTCTCTTTTATTTCTTTTTCAAATCTGACCTAGAAACATAGAACTGAAGGAGAGAAACCAGAAAGAAAAGAAGAGAAAAGGGGCCAGCGATCCCGACACATCTCCATTTGATTTAAACGTAATGGCCTTTTCTTTCCATCTTTCTTTCTGTCTTTTTTCCTGCCTGTCTTTCTTTCTTCCTCTCTTCCTTCTGAGTGAGAAGCAGCATCACTCTCTATTCTGCAGGTCAGAGAGGGAACAATTAAGTGTGGAGGGCGCCGGGAGCCGCAGACAGGTGATGAATGGCCGAGGCGGCTGCAACTGACAATATGCAGACAAGCCGGATCATTTGCAAATAGATGTGTGGGGGTGGGGCGGGTGGAGGCGAGGAAGCCAGGAACTGGGGGTGGGGTGTGGAGGAGTGATGGTGGGGGTCGGGGGGGTTTGGGGTTAACCCTTACCAGGATCATTTCTCACCAAGGAGAACAGGGATGAGATGCAGCCACCTGTCCAGCAGGGAGGCTCATTTACTAGAGCTGATGGAGGCTTCCTGACTGCCGGCTGCCGCTGCCGGGGGACTCTGCCGCCGCCCGGCTAGCTTGAAGCGCATTGGCACCACAGTGACCTACAGCCTCATACACAATTCACCATGACAGAGTCACATTGATTTATTATGATAGCACTTTCATCAGCGCTGGGTTGTGGTGGGTCATGAAGATGAGGAACATTTTCATGCATGGGAAACGACTGAAATCTTTCTAAATTCATTGCAGGAGGAGACTTTTGGGTGTCTTCACCTCACTTCACACCTGATATGTGACCACTGCTAATAATCAAAAGTGACGACGCATTTACACAGCGTGAGCAGTACGGAGAGCGATTTCCTAGGACTGTTAGTGCCATCACTAACCTGTTCGTTACACCATGCAAATGATAGAGAAAAGCGGTTTAATGGGTAGATGGAAACGGCGCTGCTTCGGACTCAATCTCATCACCTACATGCTAACAGGGAGGCTAAGGCATTTTTTTAATTAATGATGGACAAAATATAGGCAAAAGTTGCAATGCTCCTTTTTTAGAAAAGCAATTGAACATCAGAGCATCCACCTGTCCATCAGCACTGGTTACCTTTTATCAGATATTCTGATGTCTATCACGTGAATTAGTTTATTCCAGGAAAAAAAGTCATACAAGACCATTTAACCATAACCATAAGCTTAAGGGAACTTTACACAATGCTGCAGCGTCAGTTGAAAATCACCACTTGAAAAAAAACAACCCTCAGGCAGCACTGCCAATGAGATGCCCCAGTAGCTAGCAAAACCTGCACTAGTAAACATACTAGAGCAGGTTTCAATCGACTGTTTGGTTCTGGGACAGTGTAGCCATAGATGCTAGCCGCTGACACTTCTGTGGTTACAGCTGTTTCCTGTAGGTGTGGTTGCTGCTGCTGATGCAGCTTCGTTTTACTTCAGAGTTGCTATGGCTGCAACTCTGCAGTTACACTTCTACAGCAGGTAGCCACAGTCGTTTGTGAGGAAATCTTATGAGGTTGCAAAACTGTAACAAACCTATTTTATTGGTCAGTTTTGTGCTGTTAACCACCCATACATTCTCATCAAAATATAATGTCTATACCCTCACAGTGACATGAGCATTCTTTATTATAGCTTTATGACTTAAAGCACCACTACATTTATTTGTCATCCCTTTATTATATTCAGTGTGTTTTTCTCTGATAATGTGTTACTGTTGTGCACAAATCCTGGAGAACCTTTAGATTTTTCTTTGTTGATTTGTTGCATTTCCCAGGATGCCTTTTAAACTGCCAAAGATTATGACAAAAAGCTGCAGTGAAAGCCGCTGCACATAATATGAAAATGTTTAACACTTCTTGTTTCCTAGTGGGTGTGGTCAAAGATGCTTGAATGGTTGATTGTTCTTGTCAGTACCATAGAACGGGCAGAGACTCACAAATAAGAGTCTCAGGAGATGGCTGATGCCCTGGGTCTGTAAGGGGGAACCAATGGACTGTTGTTCGCTGGCTTGAGGTGGATGGAATCCTCATGGCTCTATTATGTGGCAAAGCAGAGCCGGAAAGGCGCTGGGTTGAGCACCTTGGAGATGGAACAAACCAATAAGCAGTCAAGCCAGCTTAAAGGAGTCAGGCCTTTCTTCAGATGAGCAGTGAGCAATGAGCATGCTCAGTTTGCAAACTAAAGTTGCTTACTCCAGGGAGATTAGCTTTGGAAAGCCAAGAGGTGCAAGCCGGTCTCCATCTGCTGGTTTTAGTGGCCCAGTGGACAGGAGTGAGCAATTTCCTCCAAACAGTTGTGCCACCACTCCAATGTGAGCTTAATGGTTGAAATTTCTGTTGTCCATATCATCACCATCAGACCACAACTTTCTGGATGAGGCCAAGTAACGACACCATAGGGATGTGATGCTCACACCTCTGTACAAATAACTGGTGCTGGCAGATGCTGCAACACTTGGAAGGCACCCTCAAGACATGCTTCTGCTCATTCTTGGATAAAAATCAGGATGTCATCAAGGTGTACTAATACAAACTGGTTAGGAATGTCCTGGTAGATCTGCCATAACTGTAGCTGGCAGTAAATGGAGGCATCCTTTGGGGCTAGGTCGGGTATGGGTGGCGGTTCAAGGTGGAGTCATAAGGGTAATGAGATGGAAGAGGAGTGGCTTGGGCCTTGTAAAATACCTCCTTGAGGCTCAGTTAGGTGGTTGGCTGCCCTGTGTGGTCAGGCAACAGAAGAAACCGAGGTTAAACAATGGCTTAGACAGGAATCACTCCACCCAAGAATCTTCCCCGTGGACCAGTCTCTGTGGGGTTTATTCTGCCTGAGCCAGGGATAGCCCAAGATTAGCATGAGCTTCAGTCAGTTTATCATTGAAAAGCCATGTGTTCAGATGGATGCAGCCCCACTGGCTTGGTGTAGTGAGTCAACCATCAAAAGTGTGAGTGGACAAGCCAGGAGCTGTGACCCTAATCCTGAACCCTAACCCGCAAACCTAAACCCCTAAACAATGAAGCCAGAAAGGTCAAGGGTCTGTGTGGAATTTAAGGAACTGGAAGTATGTCAGGGATTATGTGGCTGGAGGATCCACAGTAGTGCTTTTTAACACTATTCAGCCACAGTTGTTGGGTGAGAAGCTGAGGAGGACACGTGTGGAGGCACTGCTTGTTTCCTTGGTGGTGGACTATTTACCTGCCAGACCTCAATACATGC
The DNA here is from genome assembly GCA_901007715.1 of Dactylopterus volitans. NCBI lineage: Eukaryota > Metazoa > Chordata > Actinopteri > Syngnathiformes > Dactylopteridae > Dactylopterus > Dactylopterus volitans. The sequence continues at coordinate 25,844 of CAAKHG010051227.1, forward strand.
GGCTACCCAGCTGTGTTTCAGAGACTGTCCTGTGCGGCACGGGGGCCCCTCAGGGAACTGTCATGTTGCCATTTTCATTCACTCTATACACATCGGACTTTAAATGCAACACAAACACCTGTTTTCTCCAGAAATTCTCTGATGACTCTGCATTAAGGGAGGCTGTGTGGGGGAATAGAGGGGCAGGATAAAGGATTTTGTAGCCTGAAGCAACCTCAACCACCTGAGGCTAAACACCTCAAACACCAAAGAAATGGTTTTTGATTTTAGGAGGAAGAGGCCCAAACCTGATCCTGTATCCATACTAGGAACTGAGGTGGAGCAGGTCCCCAGTCTTGAATACCTGGGAGTGCTGCTGGATAACAAGATGGACTGGTCTAGCCTAGGCGATCTGCAAAAAGGGGCAAAACAGACTGAATATGTCGACTAGTAAAGCTTTACAAACACAACTGGAAAAGAAGTCAGATCAGTGATGGAGCAGCTGACTCTGGTTCATGCATGTTTTATTGAACTCGACTGTTTCAGTGCTTGAGGACGGCATCACCCCAAAGGCCTACAAGCTGATGTCAGTCAAGCTCAGCCTATAAATGAAAACTGAGACATGTCCACCATCAGTCTGACCTTCAGTCGTCTCCACACATCATTTTTTTCTTTATTTCAGCTCCGTAAGTCCTCCAGTCTTCCCGCTCTTCTCACCTATCTATCTATCTATCTATCTATCTATCTATCTATCTATCTATCTATCTATCTATCTATCTATCTATCTATCTATCTATCTATCTATCTATCTATCTATCTATCTATCTATCTATCTATCTATCTATCTATCTATAAATACTCATCCCTCTCATATGCATATTAGGGAAACCTCTCAGTGTAACCCAGTATAGTCCAACAGCGTCACAAATTACAGTCCCGATAACAATCATTCAAATATGTCAACACCTCTCTCAAAACATTCAATCAAAATTCAACATAAAACTAGATAAACAGGTATAATCAAGACAGAACAGGTTTGGACTGACGGACAGGGTGGGTCCATATGGATCATCAGTACTGAATCTGAGGGCTGAGTGGTAGACAGAATATAAATGTTTGATGATTGCGATTGAAGCCTGTCTCTAAATGATATCAACATAATCTGAAACAAGATTGGTTTCTCTCACAATCTGTTTGATACAATAAAATGGAAAGCAAAGATCTGTTTCTTCATAGAAAGCCAAGTTGCATCCTTAATTTATGGCGTGAGTTGTCTGTATGATGCCTAAGTATTTATAATGAAAGAATTTCTTTCAATAGTTGTGCCATCTAGAATGAATATTTGAAGATCATTTCCTCGTCTCTGGAGGAGAAACATCAATTTTAGCTTTGTCTGTATTTGAAACCGGTGAAAGATTAAGCTGTGTATGCCTGTTAAATGAGAGCAGGAGATTATCAGAGGCTGAGGAGCTGTACAAAACTGTATCATTGGCATAAAAATGGAAATTACATGTATTTATGGACACGCTAATCTTATAAACATAAGTAGTAAATAATACCAGACCTAATATGGAACCCTTGGGAACACCCTTGTCCATTTGAGAGATAATTACTAAACTAAATGTGAATTCTCTCTTTCAAGGAGGTGATCAGCAGCATCAAGAGAGGTCAGTTGAAGATGAGGGTGGTTCTGTTCTGCTCTAAATCCAGAGCGATTTGGACTGAGAATGGAATATTTAATGAGGCGAAAAGATCATCATGGTCCTGGAATCTGTTCGTCTTCCTGAGAGAGTTTTTTTTATTGATGTTAAGTACAAGTTTCATCAGCCATGCATGAATCACTGCTATGATAAAGCGTAGCATAGCATAGCATAGCAAACACAGCCATTATCACCCCCCAAATCCCCCCCCCCGACACACACTCTCCTCATGGTGGTAGTGTGATGGCTTGTCAGGAGACGCCGCTGAGACGTAAAAATCAGCACAGATCAGACCTGATCCCCGAACACACACACACACACACACACACACACACACACACACACACACACACACACACACACACACACACACGCCTGGGTGCTGCGGTGCGCTGACCAGCGAGCGCTGAAGAGGCCCAGTGCCGGTGTCCCACCTCATCTTCATCAGACCCCCCAGTCCTGACCCAGAATCCTCCAGACCTGCCACCCTGGCTCCGTGTGTGTGTGTGATTCCTCTGACCATCCGTGATGGCTGTGGTTATGGCCCTGGCTGCTCAGGTGGACAGAGTGTGTGTGAGAGTGTGTGACATGATGACTTTTGGCACGGTGGGCCCTCCTGCCCAGCAGTGTGACTGTCAGGCCAAATATCTGAAGGAAGCCAAAGAATCATGGGATGGAGGGAGAGATGGGAGGATGGTGGAGAAAGTGAGGGCTGATAGAAAATAATGATGGCACCATGGAGTCATGGAGGGCATCAAGTTCTCTCCCTCCAAACCTGGTCCTCCACGGCTGCAGGTCATACTGATGAACAACGTTGCTTCATGAACAGCAGAATATATCAAACTCCCGTCAACATAGCAAACCTCCATGAAGTCAGTTTCCTCATTCTGTGTCTCTCAAAGAGCTACAGCATTACAACATCATGACCTGAACCGGGACCAGGACCTTCAGTTGTAGGCCGTGGGGTTCAATCAGTCGACTCTGTTCTTATTGGTGTTAAGATGTCAGGGTCAAGGTTGACAAGTAGTGTCACATCTTTGTTTGATCGTCTTTTGTTTTTGTATTTCAGCACATTAACAACCGACATGGGAACACAGGAAATTAAAAGAACAAAACAAACAAACAAAAAAAAACTAAATTGTTTTGTGCATCAACAAGTAGACTGAAACCTTGGAACTAAGCACATGGAACTGACATATATGTCATATCTCCATTGTTTAAATTTTGACCCGACCCGACCCGACGAAACCTCCTGTGGTGCTTTAACAGCACCGTGATGTTCAGACTCCTACGAGAACCTCAGATCCAAACCTGCAGGAGGTCAAGTTCCTTCTGTTGCTGGAAAATGGGTTCAGTTGTGCTGCTTTGGACAGAAACTTTACTGGTGTGCATAGGTGTGTGTGTCTGTGTGTGTGTGCATGTGTGCTGCCCAGTAAAACAGGCTGCATGCCAAAATTCTCATTCACTGTGAAAATATTTCATTATTAATTTCACGCTGACCATGATCAGTTTTTATTGGGTTGCAACAATGGAGCTGCTGAGTCAAAAGCTGGTTGTGTGTTTGTGTGTTCATGATGAAGATGCAACACACACACAGGTACGCACGCACGCACGCACGCACACACGCACGCACGCACGCAGTAAAACCTGCGCGCGCACACGCACGCACGCACGCACGCACGCACGCACGCACACACACTCTCTTTCTCCCTTTCTCTCTCTCTGCTGCATGACCTTGTGACCCAATGAGCTGAAAAGCGCATTGTAGCAGTAAACAGCAGTCGTTGTGGAACTGCTCCTCAACATCTTGAAGGTGGTGATGGTGGAACTCTTTTTCCTTTTCTTTTTCCTGTGAACACCCCTCGGGAGAAGAATAATCTTATCCTAACTTAGCTGTAATCAATTATTTGAAAATGCAAAGCAACCAGGGGGTAACGGAGTAGAAAGCACAGCGTCCTGGTGCAGAAGATCAAGTGAGGTTCTGAAGATGCTGGTAAATCCAGCACTTCAGGCTTGATTGCTTCATGTGTGTGAGGAGGAGAGGCGGTTTATGACATGGGTCTGATCCCATGAATGCTAGCGAACATAAAATATGGAACAAATAATAACAAAGAGGCTGAAGAGTCTGACAACCGCCTCAGAGTCCAATATTAGGACAGAGTGACCAGGAGAGGGCAGCGGAGGACAATTAACCGAGCAAGCTGCCTCATTAACTGAGGCGGAGGAAGATCCCCTCACATAAGTTCAGATGTGGTTTCGCTTAGAGTCTCGAGCAGCCAAACAACGGTGTCACATCACAGGTAAAAAAAAAAAAGGAATATCAGTGTAAAAGGAAAAGCAACAACCACAATATCAATGCATAACAATCACTGCAATAACACAGCATTTACTGACAGTGGCATCATATTCTTGTCAGCGTGAGAATGTTTGGGTTGTCATGTTACACAGAACGCACAGCATTGTAACAGGGTGTGTGTGTGTGTGCGCGCGCGTGCATGTGACATGTCCCTCTCACCTGGACATGGCTCTCCATCAGCCGCCCGACCTGAACCGACCCCCTGCAGATGAAGTTCATCTTCTTCTTCTTCTTCTGGCTGCAGCATCAACTTGTGGCTCAGAGGACCTGTGATCCTGCTCTGACCTCACCTCAGTTTCACTGAGCCTCCCCACAGTCGGAGTCACCTGTTCAGGTGAAGTGTGTGATTCTGTCCACTAGAGGACATCAGCCATACAGGTCTGGAGGAGAGAAACCGCTAAGAGCTGCTTTAAAAACAGCCAGGACTTGGCTCTCCACAGCCGGCTTCAGGATGAGCGTCTGAGGACTGAGCTAATTGTGGTGAATACACAGCTTTGGCAGCTCTGCTTCCTCTATCAGATGCCAGCTTTTGTGTGTGTGTGTGTTTGTGTGTGTATGCATTCCCTCGCTTACTCGTATGTTTGCTCGCTCGCTCTCGCTGCCTCCTCCAGGGACTCTGGTGGAAGTAGGTCTGCCGTCCGGCTGCCAAGCAGACCTGATTTACTCGCACTCGGCTGCCATTTTCCTCCAGTGCAACAATCCTGTTTGGCCCGGTGGGCGGTGGCTTGTGGCCGCCCGCCTCCATGCTCAGGAACCCGGCGCTGTCTAATCTAGCCGCAGGTGGAAGTGTCGCATGGACGCCGGCGTGCTTGAGGCGGCTCTGGTGAACCTCTCTGCTGCCGATGTGACGATGAGGAGGTGAATGGAGACGCAGGAAGGAAGCAGCAGATGTGGTCTCACACACACACACACACACACACTGAAAAGTCCCCAGGGAGTGTCAAAATGTCCTGTGGTTTCATAGCGGATCACATGTAGTTCTGAGTGGCTCCTGCGGATGACGTCACCGTTGCTTTTAAACATATAGAACGTACAACACGGAAGGCAGTGCGCTGCAGTCACTCTCCTCTCTGTCCATCATCCACATACAGTTGCAGCATCTCACCGCCGACCGGCTGCTGCGTGGCTCTGGTCCCAATGGAACCCGCGTACAGTGAAGTAGGCGACCAGCTCCTGGTTGGAGTCGCCACTTCTTTGCTCGCAGTTGAGTGCAAACATGAAGCTGTAATGACTTTTCGGGCTCAGCGGCGATGATATCAGATATGTTTTGATGAGCTAATGGACGGAGGACGGCCCGTCCAGGTCTGGTGTCTAGCAGTCGCTAACGCTAACCCTGAGGTTCCCACTGGTGGAGGAGCTTCTGAGGCCTGGCCCACTCATCCACAGTTTCCAGCTGAAGCCCCAGCTAATTAGGACGCCACACTTTGAGCCGAGAACACATCCTTTTTTCCTTGTTTCCCGTCTCTGCCTCATTATGTGTGACTGTGAGTAATGACCAACATATACATTAACCACTGCCGTAATTGTGGGGGAATTAATGATTCTGAAAATAAATCTCTTTGAAAGGAGAGGCAGAGGGAGTGAGAGGGAGTGAGAGGTCTGGAAGTGAGATGTGCGCACGTCTTTGCGTGAGGGTGTGTATGCTGGTAATGAGAACGCTGCGCTGCCACGAAATAAATCTATGATTAGCATTTCCCCTTTAAAAGGAATAATTTCAACTTTGATATCAGTAATTGTGCTTAAGGGCTCCTCAAACGCTCGCTCTTCATGAGAGCCTGCAGTAACCGGAACACACGCACACACACACACACACACACACACACACACACACACACACACACACACACACACACACACACACACACACACTCTGCCGCGCACACACAGACATTATAT
>CAAKHG010051228.1:0-17371 GCA_901007715.1 Dactylopterus volitans
GTTGCTCCTGCCTGCCTCAAACTAGGTTTTTTTTTTTTTTTTTTGTACTGTACGCTTCCAATGATGTTATTAATCTATCATGAATTATGTTTTTACTTATGCAGTAATAAATAAATCAAATAAATAATTAAAATTTTCTCCCCCCAAAAAGTTTCACCGTCCTGGGTTTGTTTACAACTGGCCCGGGCCGCTGCTTGGTTGTTTGAATCAAATCAAATCAAACTTTATTTATATAGCACTTTTCATACATCTAAAATGCAACACAAAGTGCTTTACAACAGTTAAAAGCAATGCAGAAGAAAAACAAAAAAAAAGAACGACAGAACCCCTACGTCCCACCCTCCATGCATGTACACAACCGTGCACGCACGCACACACACACATATACACACACGCATTACGCACACATTCTCCCCACTCTTAGTGGCCCGACCCCGACAGGCCGGCGAGCCCCCACAGCAAGGTGCAGAGCCCCCAAACCAGCCTGGGTGAAAGGATCTGAGGACAGAACCCCAGCAGCAGGCCCAACTCAGCTCCCAGTGTGGAGGACCCCCCCAAGGAATCACCGGATTTAAAAGCAAGCAGCAATGGGCAACAACACAAAATAAGATAAAAATCTGATAGAAATCTTAAGAACAGTCAAAGGGGTCAGTTAAAAGCCTGATTAAAAAGATGCATCTTTCACCTTCATCAACATCAACTGGCTCTGCAGTCCTGAGGCTCTCCGGCAGGCTGTCCCACAGGTGGGGGCCGTAGCAGCTGAATGCCGCCCTGATCTGGCCTTGGGTCTGGCTCAAAGGCCGGCGCCGGAGGACCTCAGGAGCCGCGAGGGTCGACATGGAAAAAGCAGGATAGCACATTCTGCTCAGTGCCACTCCCAAAGAACCAGACACATCTCGCGTCATCAGTAAAAGATGGAGGGTCTGGAGGACGAGTGCATAATGCAGAGGCCTGACTGCTCTTCTTCTTGACTGCGAGCCGCCGTCCTCTGTCTCAGTCACAGGTTGCCTTCCGGAGCCGGGGGCCGTTACCTTCGCCGGTGCCCCGCCGTCTTCACGAGACATGTGAGCGGCAGCGGTGCGTGAAATTGTAAAATCGCTAATGACATTTTCCTTGCATAATGGCGGCCCCTGAATTGGTGCTTACAGCTGCTGGTGCTTTGATTGAAGAGCGCGGCGTATGAGTAAATGGCGTGCCTGAGGACACACATCCACCATTTCTCATTTCCAGGAACCCGGCCTGCCAAATGTGCCTAATGTGGGTTATAAATTTAATTGGATGGAAAACTGTGCCCTCCATAAATGCCACCTTTGACCATGTCCTTGACTTCTCTCTTCACACTTCCATCTCTCTGTCTGTATGCATTACCTTTCAGTTTATGCTTAAACTGCTTGCAACGTGATTTTTGAATTAGTATTATTAGCAGTATTGTTGACAGACTCAGATCAGTGCAGTTTCAGGCAGCCCTCATTCCTCATGCCTTTTATGCGTGGGCCATGTGAAGTTACAGTTTAAGCAATTAAAGGTTCTCTAACTGAATTAAAAAAAAAAAAACATTTAAAGTTACACGCTTGTGTACAAAATACAAAACACAAAAGTGATGTTCTGACAGAGGAAGACGGAACCGGCTGGAACGACTGTGATTGAGCATATGGACGCTGAACTGACTCGCGACTCACTCGCCGCCAACCCAGATGTGAAAAACTAAGATCCAAACGGTGAACGTGCCACACGTAACAAAACAAGAAAAAGAACGTAACATTTACTAAAAATCTGCCCCCACCGACTGTGTCCACGGCACCTTGGCGTAGACGAAGCTGCACTCTGGTGAAGTTCAGTTCTGTTCTGATCTCTTGCGCGATAGACTGTGGACACATATTTACACGCCGTGCGGTCGTATATATTCTAAATGAAACATTCTCAAGCAGATCATTTAGAAGAAGGAGTTCATACGTTTATACTTGCTTCTACTCTTTTCCAAACGCGTGATTCATCTGTGTTACTGAAGTGCTGTTTTATTGAGTTACTGTTGAGTTTATGGTGCACTGAATGTTTTGAATATCATTAAATGTTGCATTGCTTTGGATCGCTCTTTTTCTTTTTTCTCGCGTCGTGTCGGCTTTCGTTTTTTTGGTTTTTTTTACAACCGTCACAGAGCGGCCTCTCCTATGATCGGACAGCAGATCCCGAGGAGGAAAAGGAGGAGTACCAGAGCCACTGCCCGGGATTTTTTTTTCAGGTAAGTTGCATTTAACTGAAGATGAACATTTTTCGAAAACAATAAATGAATTAACAGTAAAGCTGCCGCACCAGTGGAGAATTGCTACTTCCATGAAAAAAAAAAACTGCCAAAGCCTGATCTCCAAAGATGGCGTCAGGCAGCAATATGGAAGGAAGAGAGCAGGAGAGCAGGTGCAGCAGCCTGTTTTGCATCGTAGCTTTGTGTCATTTGAGCCATTGTTGAGTCGGCCATGTCTTCTGATGGCGCAGGGCTGAAAATCTTCTCTCTGGTGAAGCTGCCGCGATGGGGAGACATAATCACGGGCATAATGAGGCTCTCAGCTTCTTTGATTAGCCGATGTTTGTGGACGGAGTTGAATCACGTTTACGGCGATGCCTTTTGTGGCGTTATGGGGACGATCGCCAGTGACGTCGGCCATCATTATGGGCTGGGTCTCCAGTCAGGCTCTGTCCAGGAGCAGGGGAAGGAATCCTGGGCTCCTGATTGGCTGCCCTCATGTTCGCCTTCTCTCCGAGAGCTGTCGCTTACATGCCATCTTGGTCCACTGCTTTAGAGAACCATGAGCATTGCACCTGTTTTATTGCTTGGTCATTCAGCATGTATTTTGATTTGGGGCCCCGTGTGTGTGGGTGTGTGTGTGTGTGTTTGTGTGTTGGGGGTCAGGTCCCAAATGCCCTTAATTGTTTTTGTTTTGCTTTGGGGTTTTTTTTTTTTTTGGACCATTGTTCAAGTTACAGTTTGTTCAGGAAACAGCAGACAGTGAACACAACACACTCACACAAGCCGTTCTTAAAAGGCAACAGGTCGCAATCAGCTGCAAAACTGAAAAGCATCTCTCATTTTATGAAAGTACAAAATTAAAAGATTAATAAGAAAATGAAAATTGTGTGTTAGTATGGGTTATTTCTGTTCCAAATACAGTAGAATACATGTGAACATTCAAAGCTGAACATGCTCTCTGGTATTGAAAGTCACCGCTTGTGTACGTGTGCAGGCTGATGTCAGCACAGGACGGGACGTTGTAACAAGGCTCTGGCGCTATTGATAAATACTTGACGTGGAGCACCTGTACTGATTCATGCGGGTCCTCTATTACTGCATATGGGTTCTGTTCCACTGCATACGTGTCCTCTATTAATTGTGTACGCTCCTCTGCTGCTGTATTCAGACCATCTGCTAGTGCACACACGTTCTCCACCACCACATGTGAGTCCTCTTCTCCTGCATACGCGCCCTCTATGATATGGATATCCGTGTAAATGTGAACGCCAGCAGCTTTGATTATGGCTCACGAGTAGAAGCCTCTTAAAAACAGAGGGGAGAAGTTGTTGGGCTTCTTTTCTTTCGCCGAGCTGTGGGACGACATGTCGGTGTTGCAGCGTTTTCCGGCGTTGCGTTTGGGAGGCAGGCGGGTCTTCCCGCTCCTGTGCGTCGCCTGAACTCACCACAGTTCCTCCTCTGCTGCTCGTGTTTTCGTTCCTCCTCTTCTTCTGCTTTTTAGTGGCGAGCGGCGAATGGCACTCAGGCGCCTCACCACCACCTGGACTGGAGTGTGGGCACTGCCGTATGTGACTTTTAGCGAACTGTGATGTCCGTACTGTGGCAATTTGGTACAAATACATTTATTGTTACACCTCCATGATGTACTAGAAGTAGTTAGTTGACCTGCATTGTAGTACCGTTGTAAGTACATATCAAAAGGCTATATGTGGCACAGGATAAAATCCCAGTGTGAGTATTTCAGCATAGGTCCTCTGTTAATTGACTTCATTCTGAACCGAGTTGGAGAGCCTTACGTCTCAGGATCCGTTTTCTCTCCTTTTTTGGAGGTTGAACAACGTTCTAGAATGAGTTTACACCAAATGCCATCACGTGGGCAGCATCTAAATGGCGTGTTTTTACCAGCAGACCTCTCATGCTTGCTGAATTTTTCCGTCTCCAGCCTGTGAAGCCTCCTTTACCAAACGACTGTCCGGCCTCATGTTTTTCTTCATGAATTATTCCTTTCTCTGCCGAACTCACAGAGCCGAAACACAAAACACGGTCGCCATCTTTAATGTGATGCAGCCAACTCACATTTGTTCCACCAGCTCGCTTTAAATAAACAGCAAAACGTCTCCTAAAGTTTTTGAACATCCTTCCAGGAAAAGCGAAGCTGGTTGGTTAAAATGGTGTCACAGAAAATGGTAAGCTAAGCGTCCTGAGCTGCTACATTATCCCTGGAAGTTAACTGGGACATTAGTGGGAAGCGAATCCGAGGAAGATGCAGCTGTGCAGGACTCGGAGATGCTCGGACTCGGTGGCACCTCGGCCTCCGCCTACTCACTGTCGCATTTTTTTCCAAAATAATACTGCATTTTTGTGCCATATTAACAGCTGGATAAGCGAGCCAAGTCAGTAACGACATGGTTAGAAGGTCAAAATGGGACTTGACCTTGCGGTAAATTTTGCCCCAGCTTCCTGTGATTGCAATTATGAGAAAAATTGTGTACATCATCATACATGTGTCAACAGAACTGACAGTATTTTTGTCATTCCTCTAGCAGCCAGACAAAAGCCAGGTACTGCAGGTAGAAACGTGCGTACACAGAGTTTATTACCAGAGAGACTTTTGACATCATATTTTGACATCAATCGCGATCTGAAACATGAGACATTTTAGTGAAGTAGGAGACATCTTGTTTGTATTATTCAAAATTTATATATTATGGATTTTCAAGAACAAAAAAAAAGGAGTGGGTGTCACTTTTATGAATTTTGATAATTGATTGAACTTTTAAAAAGGACTTCTTCTACACATCATATTCCGAGCAGAGAGTTCTCATACAGTACCACTTAAAATATCTCTGGAAGCGATCGTTATTTTCCAGGACCCCTATGTTGTGGCCACATGAGCTCAGAGGAGGACTGAAATGTAAAATGGTAAACCAGATGAATTCCTGCAGCGATTCTCTGCCTTAATATTACTCAAGGCACCTTTGACTACTGTTGCTCCATTCACACTCACACTCGTGCACCGATGGTGCAGAGCTGCCATGCAAGCTGCCAGTAGTAATAAAAATACACTTAAAGGATCAACCGCTGCTTTCCAGTCAAACGGAGACCAAGAAAAATTGGGTTGAATAGTATTCATAAAACCAGTTTTCAATGTTCATCAAGTGCCTTTCTACAGGAAATAAATGCTGCTGGTGTGAGCTTAATTAAAGCTGTGTTGATGAGAATATTTCCAAGTATGTGGAACCCTTCAACGTCCTCAAGTGGGAGAACTAGCGTCATCATGCCGCACAGCCAGTGTCGCTTCATGCAGGCCGAGGTGGTTCTCCAGCATTTATTTACTTTATTTTCCTCTTTTCTTTGTTTTTTTCTTTATTGATTATAATCTGACTTAACCACATTTTGAAATTGACACCAAATAGGGCATCTGCAATAAGAGAGGGCCAAAAAATGGACAGGACGGATGCAGGAGGTCACAATCACGATGTTTCCTGGTTTTTCTGTGATGGATTATTCTTCCATTTTGATTGCTAATGTGTAATTAAATGTTTAAATAGAAATTAAAGGTAGTATTTTTTAATAGCTCCATGCGACCAATTGATTTAAAAAAAAAAACATAACCCCAAAAAAAAAAAACAAAACATATCATTACTACACTGGACAAATAATACATTTTTTTCTAACAAGATTTTAGCTCTATTCAGTATGAGTTTTAATGCTCTTTGAGTAGATATTCAGGCCCTTTAATTTTCTTTTCTTTACCTTTCAGAGAGCTGTAGACATATTTCAATGATTATGAGTGGGATCTTACTTTGTCATGCTGCAGTGAACTACGCTCCCACCCGTACGCATTAGGGACTTTCCCTCTGAGAAACTCGGACCAACCAGAAAGCATATTCCTCTCTGGAATATGCTTTCTGGTCGAAGTATTCGCGCAACAATGATCATCTACCATTTGGACCAGAAAAAAAACCCGACAGCAATCACAAGTTTTCCCTTTTTCAAATGGGAATCAAAAGCAGGGAAAAATAGGAAACCAGGCTGGCGAGAAGATAAACGGCCTGATTGCAACTGTCACATAGTCCACTTCAAGACGCAGGAGCATGGAATCATCAGCGGCTAAAACCACACGTTTGTTTCAATCACTATGGGCTTTAACACACAGTACAAAGCAGCGCATAATATCACATTGTACAGTGCGGTGTGTGTGTGTGTGTGTGTGTGCGTGTGAGACAGCTTACACAGTGTGTTCATTGTAGGCCAATGTTTTGTGTAGTGTAGAAGGACAAAGGCACTAAAGTTCAGTCAACACCATGAAAAGTCAGCCGACTATAACAGTTTCATTCAATAACATAATTAACTGCCACCATTTCAGACACAGCATGTGACTCTGTGCGTGCGTGTGTGTGTGTGTGTGTTTACATTTAGCTACATCAAGTGTGTTAGCATTTTCAGCATCGCCTGCCTGTGTGTGTGTGTGTGTGTGTGTGTGTTTGCATGAAGGCATCTTTAGCCTCACGTTACTGCCGCTGCTGCTATTACCGCTGCTGCTATTACCGCTGCTTTATTTTGGCTTTAATCATGAGGCACGGGCGTGCGTGTGTGCGACGCCGACGCGGACAATAGCTGCCGTTGTGGTGCTGCAGTGTTTGGAGGGTCAGTCTTGGCCGTGCCTCGGGCCATGTCAGCCAACGCTATCAGTCTCAAAGCGGGGCCTCTCTTCACACGAATAATAATTAGGATACTCAGTGCCAGTCCACAAAGAAACGGACCATCTGGTTTTCAATCCTCCCAGTGTGGTACAGTCGCCCGGTGCCTGTCTGATGCACTGCAGACATTGATGGCAAAAATCATGCTTTTTATAGGAACAGAGCGACTGCTATTGGACGTGCTCTGTGAAAGGCCGTGCAAGCGCATCGGCTGCGCTCACCGAGGTTATTTATGGCTGAATAGAAAACATCACAGTTTTGCGCACCAAAGCAGCAGAACAATGGCGCTTTTGAGCCCCTTATTATGTTGACTGAGAGAAAACCAGCAATTTACAACAGCGTTTAACGGGATGGGGGGGGGGGGAAAGAGAGATAAGCCTGGGTCAGAGAGGAACAGTGACATGTTTTAGACACGAGGTGAAAAGACTGTGACACTCCTCATGCCACCGATTGACCTCATTGCCCCATAGTCTGTGATCGTCAAGACCAGGACCCTCAGCTGCTGTGGGTTTAAAACACAGTCACAAGAAAGTCCTGTTTCCACCAAGCAGTTCGGTATGTCCGCAGAACGCTTTTTCAGAGTTTCTACTGACAAAATTTGTGGATGGTACCAAAGAAACTGTCGTGTACCCTTCTGATTTTGGGAACCGCTCTGTTGGGGGTAACTGACACACTGATCCGGTACCTGAAGAGTGCGGCTGTAGTCGCTGATGAGTCACACGGATCACGACGTGACAGTACAGACAGTACATACAGAAGAAGGCCAAAGGCACATCGGGAACTGGACGCAGCAGCGAGGAACCGGAAGCTCGTCTTGCATTTCCCGAGAGGCTGCGCAGGGCTTCCAGCCACCGGCCGAGCAACGCCGGACCGAGAGCAGAAAGCTTTGCAGTGATTATCGGTTTATTAAAGACTAGAACCGCCGGAGCGTGTGGACAGAGACATGTGAAGGTGGTTTGACCATCTGGAATAAACCCCAGATACCATGTACAGTACGGTCTGCGGTGGAGGGGCAAACTAGATCCGGGGTTCTTCGTAACCAACCTAGCAAACCGGACGGTACCAAACTGCTCGGTGGAAACGGGGCTGAGGGACCGACAGCAAGTGAGGATGCCGCCACTCTTCTGTGGTCTTTGGCCTCTTACATGATGTTTGTATTGAGAATCCTGTACTCGCTTGCAGTGCCATGAAGTCATCCAGGAGATCCAACCATGACAAAAACTGGACACTCCTTCGAAGTGGTGCCAAAAAAATCTCGACCCCTCCTGATTCCTGGCTGACCCCTCAGCAAAAAAATCAAAGAGGGATATCATTTTTTCCCAAAGATAGTTCTGTTTTAGGTTTCTTCAAGTGTTCATTTCTGTTATAAGTTTGGTTTAAATCGCTCATCAAAGGTGTGATATGACATCTGAAGACTTGTGTTTGGGAAATGTAGCAGCAGCTCTCTGTTGGCGCTATTGTCTGTTTGAGCATCCTCCATTTTCTGGTGGCTGCTGTGCAGACACCAAATGATGCCACCACAGCAGATGACGAGGACGTAAGAGCTTTAACTTGCATTTTTCAGCCACTTAGAGCGCCTACTTTTACCATTTATTTGTGCTGTTGGGGATCCTTGCAACCTTCAGCTGTAGATAGTGTTCAGTATTTACTAAGGAGTCTGGTGCTTCTTTAGCAAATTTAACGAGGAATTGATTTGCAAAATTTAAATTTATATTTGAAAAAAAAAAATTAATTGCAGAAGTAAGAATAGTTTGAATGTGTTCGTACCACAGTGGGACTGTGACGACTGCGTGATTTATGGGCACCACTGATCTTGCCGTCTACATTAAGTCAAACTGTTAATTCTAAGTGAGCGCATATTAACTTAAACTGTATATACACATCATTTCACCATGTTTTTGTTATTAAATCCAGCAAAAAAACCATTTCTGTTTGTTTATTTATGTACATGCTTCATGATACCATGAATCTGTAAATCTCATCATTTTTCAGTTACCTACTACAAAGTAATTGGTGGCAGGGGAGAGATCTTGGCTTTCAGCTGCAAAAGGAATGAATGCTAATAGATTTTTTATGTCGGATTGATAGGAACCTGTTCATGAAAACAATAAAGCGTAGAGTGGGCGGGGCTCCACGCATATAGAGAGGCCATAAGTGCTTCTGTCAGTCATATAATTCTATTCTGTAAAATGACTGCCGCTGACTGACAGAAGCACTTTAAGTTAAAATGCCAGGAAAAACAAACATGATCAATAGATCAATAGCGTAGCTTATGATCATGATTTCATCACACCATGCAGTTTTAGAAAAGCTACATCCCTAATTAATGCAATTAAATACTGTTAAAATGATCACATACTTTCCTATAAATTATGAATTTAAGTCATAAATTCATATGTCATCATTCACTGCTCTACTGTTGCATCATTCACTTTAAGAATGGCCTTGGTTTCTACACATGAACTCTACATGGCCTTAAATCAGATATACTGTTAAATCTATGGGGTTAAATCAGTCAATAAAACAACCGGGCATGAGGAAACATCTATACAAGCAAATTATATCATTTCGCGTGTAAATATTTTATTTTCAAGCTGCTGCTGTCACGAAGGCCAGTAACAGAGCGTGAGCCTCTCCTCTGTATTCCTGCCATGCGTCTTCTCGTTCGGCTCCTGTTAAGAGTCTTCTTGGGTGAAATCTGTTCACCTCTCCAAGAGGTCTCAACTGCATCTCGACCTCATTCATATTCATATGAGAGCTTGAATTTTCTCAACAAGGTCCAATAGCTGATCAGCAATAAGTCAGTTGCAACAAACCTAAGTGCTGTGTGATAAATGATACAAGCAGTGGTTACATGACATTGAAAAAAAGTGCATCATGGAGCTGCAACACTGATAAAAAATTTAAGACCAAATTTTGACCAAAATAAATCAATAAATAATGCCTCTGAATAACTGCAGCGGTAAGAGGAAACACACGCTGACCAACCAAAGTTGATAGTGAAAAATACCAAAGTACGAGAAGCACAAAACGTTTTCAAAATTAAAATAACGGCAAAAGATTAAAACTATAAATAGTTTAGGTGTTCACAAATGTATCTAAAGCAGCACTGATCTGTATTTTTTACTAACTCTGGATCGGATGACGTGATGAAACTGAGTGGTGAGGTCTGCTCTCCTGAAGACCTCGAGTGCAGCGATGGTTCATTGAGTAACTGCTGTCTGGAACCAGTTTGGCCGTTCTCCTCTGACCTCTGACCTCTGGCATCAACAAGGCATCTTCTCCCAGAGAACTGAGCCTGACTGGGTATCTTCTCTCCGGTGGACCTCATTAAGTGACCAGTGAGTGTACGTCTCCATGATGTTCCATTAACATATAGCTCTTAGTTCAATGCTTATTTCCATTCAGGTCCATCACTCTCGGCTCAGGCAACACGGCTCTGCCAAGCTCGCTGAACTTTGGTCTGGTACTTTTTGGAATATTGCCTTATGCAAACATATCCAAAACGAACAGTACACTTAATGATTTAAACAATCATTAAGGCAGTGTCTATTAAACACACGAAGAATAATCATTAAATGTAATGTGGGTATTTATATATATGTAGATAAACATATGTCCGATGTGTACATATATGTAGATATGCATGTGAGTATAAATGGGTTTATGTATTATATATGTATATATGTATTATATATGTATAGATATTATGTGTGTGTGTGTGCGTGCGTGCGTGCGTGCGTGCGTGCGTGCGTGCGTGCGTGCGTGCGTGTGTGTGTGTGTGTGTGTGTGTGCGTAAGCTGGCCAAAGCATGGAGGGTTCCACCCCATGTCCAGCACCCTGACACTGTGCACTAAGCGGAAAGAGGGAGGCCGAGGACGAGGACGACCAAAGGATGAGCTGCTAAGTGAAGGTCTCGGGCAGCAGAAACCCGATGAGAGTGCAGAGGAAGAGGAGCAGACAACCTGGAGGGACCAACCCCTACATGGCAGGTACCACCGTCAAATGGAAGAAGTGGCCAATATCAAGAAGACCTACTAGTGGCTGGAGAACGCTGGACTGACAGACAGCACAGAGGCACTAATCATGGCAGCACAAGAACGGGCCCGACCTACAAGAACCATAGAGGCCAGGGTCTACCAGGGTAGACCAGAGCCAAGGTGGAGGCTGTGCAAAGATGCCCCTGAGACAGTCCAGCACATAGTAGCAGGGTGTAAGATGCTAGTCAGCGTACATAGAGCACAACCAAGTGGCTGGGATAGTATACAGGAACATCTGTACCCAGTATGGACTAGAAGTACCCAAATCCCAATGGGCCATACCACAGAAGGTGGTCGAGAACAACAGGGCCAAGGTTCTGTGGGACTTCAGCATCCAGACTGACAAACAGCTCCTGGCTGACCAACCGGACGTAGTGGTGGTGGACAAAGAGCAGAAGAGGGCAGTGGTGATAGATGTGGAGATACCAGCGGATGCCAACATCAGAAAGAAGGAACACAAAAAGGTTGAGAAGTACCAAGGGTTGAAAGAGCAGCTGGAACAGATGTGGAAGGTCAAGGCTGCCATGGTCCCCGTAGTAGTAGGAGCACTCGGAGCAGTGACCCCCAAACTGGGAGAGAGGCTCCAGCAGATCCCAGGAACATCAGAAGCCTCAGTCCAGAAGAGCGCAGTCCTAGGAACAGCTGAGATACTGCGAAGAACCCTCAAACTCCCAGGCCTCTGGTAGAGGACCCCAGCTTGAGGATGACACACATATACATATGTGTGTGTGTGTGTGTGTAATTAAAACAGTCTGGAATCAGCGTTTATTTCTAAACGACCTGTCTTACAGGTTTACAGGTTAGTGGAGCTGTTGTGGGGTTTCAAAATAAGAGCTTATGCTGAAAAATAAACAGACGAGGCTGGTGCAGCACGAAGTAACTGCTTATATCAAGAAACTGTAAACGCATAAATATGCAAATGCAACCCTGCAGCCTTTTAAAGAGAGGCGGCGGTTGGATGAAGGACGCGGGTCGATATCCAACCGCAGACGTGAACGTGTTCAGGGCTCAGACCCGCGGCACTCGCGCCATTCTCAAGGATCAGCGAGGTGAAATAATAAGCAGACGAGTCAAAACTCAGTTGTGCTTTAATGTGAGTTCAGCAGAAGCATCACCAGTGTCAACATGGTTTAGCAACACAGAAACTAAAAACTCCAAAAAACAAACAAAACAAACAAAAAAGTTCCATATTGTGTTTAACAGAATTCCACAAATCTGATGCGCTGGGTTATAAAACGTCATTTGTGAGCAACGCTGACCGAGCAGGAAACGCCGCCTCTCAAGTTTGTCGGATTCTCGCGATGAACTCTCCACGCATTCAGCCGACCTCTCCAAAATAAAAGCCCCTCCAAAAGTTTCTGCCATTTTTCCCAAACCTCCACTCTTCTCACATCCGTTCACCTTCACCATCGTCCGTCCTGGAAGCTCGCGAGTCCCCGAAGTCCAAGAACCGCAAACGCAACACAGCCTCCTTTGCACACCAGAAATACACACACATATATATATATATACATATATATATATATGTGTACACTTTTACAGTTTAAATCTCCCATCCAGTTTAAGGCACATTAAATTCAAATTTCATGCACCATTTTATCATGAATGACTGGATGGATGTTTCTTGCATAACAACAGAGACGGAGAACAGGAACCGTGGCCCGGCCAGCAGATCCACAGCTGAGTGGACTTTTATGTACAAAACAGTAAACCGGCGTCAGTGAAACAGAGACCAGAAACACACACACACACACACACGCGCGCGCACACACACACACACACACGCGCGCGCACACACACACACACACACACACACACACACACACACACACACACACACACACACACACACACACAAGTTCACGTCAGACGGTTGCAAACAAATTAAAAATGCCTGATCATCGTTGGAGCATCTCTGAGGTCCTCGTGTGTCCTGATGCTGCTGCTGCTGCTGCTGCTGCTGCTGGGCTCTTTAAAGAGGCCCTGAGAGCTCATTAAACACACTGGCAACTAGGAAACGTGTGCAAATAGACAAAAATAAACTAAGGAAGCGCATGCAAAAATAAACTAAGGAAGTGCATGCAAATAGACAAAACAAAGGAAAAACTGAGGAAACACATGCAAAGAGACAAAACTAAACTAAGGAAAAACACGCAAATAGACAAAACAAAGGAAAAATAAGACATACAAATTTAGAAAATATGTGCAAGTAGACAAAACAAACAAATTAGGAACATACATGCAAATAGATGAGACAAGGTAAATTAAGAAAATACGTGAACATTGATAAGACAAAATAAGATCCACCTTTGTTAGTCTCACCATGGGGAAATTTACACAAGCAAATTAAGAAAATATGTGCAAATTGACAAAATCCAAGAAAAACGCTCAACAACTTATAAGACACAGGCGAGTTAAGAGAAAACATGAAAATAGACAAAACGATCGGATGAAGAAAACACGTAAAAATAGAGGAGCAAATTGAGAAAACAAATCATTACAAAACAATCTGCAGGTTCAACATTAACACACTCGATCAAACTGATGAGGTTTTTCTTAATTTGCCGGCTGTTTGCGTCGTCTCTATTTGCAGTGTGCTGAGCCCTCGGGGCCACGGAGGAAGGATGGCACATTTAGTTTGCTGTGAGTAAACGTGATCACAACTAGGGTTGCAAAGGAGTGGAAAATTTCCGGAAACTTTCTGGAAACTTTCCATGGGAAGTTAAGTTGGGGAATTGTGGAAATATTCCAAATTGTAAAATATAGCTATACACTGTATATAGCTATAATAAGCTAGCCTCTTAAATGGTCAGTGAAATCAAAACTAGCTTACATTTAGCACCTAACTTACCAGCTAGCTAGCTACTGTATGAATAGATTTTTATTTAATTTGTGCAAGTTAAACAGTAATACCATTATAGATCAAATATATTTACCCCATAAATTTATAAAAAACTTCCTTGACTTTCTTATCTAACGGGCAGGCTCAACTGTGTGGCTTCACTAGTCTTGTGCTTTGGGCTCAAAAGTGTGGCCTCCAGGGTTGAAGCAGTCATCTGTGCATGTGATGGAGGCGTGCACAGTGCACGCAGGGGGCGTGGCCTCAATAGCCCTGCAGGAAGCAGTGCTGTGTGCATGCGATTGAGGAGTCTACTTGCATTAAATCTGCTTGTTTTAGGCAAGATTATGCTACAGTATATGTGCCCCAACTATATTTAAGTTCCCTGTTGAGGGCCAACCTTCAATTTTGTAAATTTCTGATTTATTCCCATAAATTCCCGTTAATTCCCGTCAATTCCCACGGAAAGTTTCCAACTTTGACAATTCCCGGAATTTTGCAACCCTATTCAATGCAAATTCCTACCTGGAGCTATTAGTTGACTTTATAAACTAATGGAAAGAAAACACTTATGTACTGGACGCTTTGAAAGACAGAACGCCACAGAAGAAAAACGGCACAAGGAACGTAAAACAATAAATCCAAAGATGGCTATCATGGTGAAAATAAACATCTGTGCTGCATATGCAACCAGCCAAAGAACCTGCGGAGAAAAGGCTGGTGCAGACTGCTGGCTGGCGAGGCAGCTCGGGCGCAGGTATCGGATGCAAATATGTCGACTCGTAAAATACAGTACTGCGCAAACATGTTCGGCCGGTGTGAGACAATGCTGTAAATTTCAAAATGATACACTGCAATTGTTTGTTGTTGTTGTTTTTTTCAATTTACAATTTACAAAATAAAAAGTGAGCAAACAGAAGGAAAATCCAAATCAGACACATTTTTGTTGGGACCGACCTTTGCCTTTTAAACCAGAATCACTTGCCCAGAACCAGGGATGTTTTTAGGCTTACATTGAGGTGTATGATTAACCAGCTACACCAAACAGGTGCTAATGATCATCACTTTCATACGCAGGTTGAATTGCAGTCTAACTGAAACAGAAAGAGCTGCGTAGGAGGGTTAACAGCGGAGGGGTTACCAAACTCGGAGCGATACGATTTCTTTGGTACCACTCCAAAACTTTTGCCAGTGGAAACGCCAAAAAGTGCGTACCGGACCAAACTGCTTGGGGTAAACAGGGATTATGTCCCCTCGGCCAACCACTGAGGTCGCTGGCCATCAGTGTTGCCAGTTTCTTTGTGCTTCTTCAAAAGAGCCTAAGAGAGCACATCCTGAAACCCCAGTCTGCTTTGAGATCTGAGACCTCGCTGACGGACTAGAGCCTCTGTGTGTTTTGTTGCTATGCTCAGTATTGCCATGGTGTTTGACCCGTGACATGAAACGGTCCTCCACGACCTCACCTCGGTAGTGGAGTCCTGCCGTTTCGCAGTTCCTCACCCGGTTTTAACTGGCACACTGACCCCGTACCTCCAGAGTGGAGCTAGACACGCTGCAGTCGCCGATTGGTCGCACAGATCGAGACGTCTGTCCTCTTATTAAAGACCACAACATCCGGAGTGGTGCGGGCAGAAAGACGTGGAGGTGGTTCGTCATGATGACCATCCAGAATAACTCCTGCCTACCACGTACCCCCGGGTCTGCGGTGGAAATGCAAACTAAATCCGGGGTTTACCGTTCTAATGCGTAAAGGTACCCAACTGCTTAGCGGAAACGGGGCTTTGCTGCAGCAGATAAAAGCCACATCGCGTTTACTTCCCTTTGCAGTCGGAAGATGCCCAGCAGTGTCATCAGAAACCAGTGCACCCATCTAATGTCCAGAAAAGACTGGCCAGAAGTGGTCTTCACGGAAAAATTGCTGCCAAAAAGCCAAACCACCAAAGTGGAATCAAGGCCAAGGCACTCAACTATGCGCTAAAAAAACATGGGAACTGGGGTGCAGCAAAATGGCCGCGGTGCTCTGGACTGGTGAGTCCAAATTCGAAACATCTGGCTGCAGCAGGAGGAGGTTTGCTGGCCGGAGGGCAGGGGGAGTGGTGAAATAATGAGTCTCTGCAGGCAACGCTGAAGCATGCTGGAGGTTCCTCACGAGTTTGGGGCTGCATTTGCGCAAATGGAGTTGGGGGTTTGGTCAGGATTGATGGTGTCCTCAATGCTGAGAAGTTCTGATTGGTCTCAAAAGGCCATTGTCATTAAGAACCTTCTTCGCGCTTAAGAAGAACAAGGAGTCCTGGAAGTGATGGCGTGGCCCCCCCACAAACCCAGATCTCGACATCATCGGGTGGGTCCCGGATTACATGAGGAGGCAGACACCCCCACAAGATGTGGTTCGGTTCTCCAAGATGTCCAGAGCAACTTAGCTGCCCAGTCCCTTCAAAAAAAATCGTGCACCTAGAAGGACTGACGCTGGAGCTTTGAAGCTGGAGGAGGAGTGCGTGATCTACCTTGAAGGCCTCGGCGAGGGCCTTGGCGCCGTCGTTCTCCAGTCGATTCCTCCCCGCGACAAACACCTTCAGGCTGAGCGGCGGACCCTCTGCACTCGACTTGGTGTGGCACTGCATCAACGCCGCCGCCAGGATCTGAGGAGTTCACAAGCAGAGACGTCACGCTCGAGCGACATCCATGCAACCATCAACGGACACACGGCGATGATGCTGTTTATTTGTCTCTTTACTGCTCTTTTTTTTCAAATTTCCCCAGCAAGCGTAGATTTATGCAAACTTTTCTCTCCGTGCCGCGCAGTACACATAATAATCTGGATGCCGTCGTGATGTACTAACTTTGCCCCCTCCGATGCCCATGCCACAGTTGTTGAGCCGCAGTTCCTGCAGCGTGCAGCAGGCTTCGCTCGTGAGCAGCCTCTCGATGCCCTTCACCCCGTCCGGTCCAAAGGCGTTATCGCTGAGGTCCAAGACCGTCAGCCTGGCACCCGCCAGCATCACGGCGTCACCCAGCGAGTTCTGCGACAGACGGAGGCAAATTAAGATGGCGGGAAAACGAGCCTCGCGGCAGCTCTGGACCGAAGGCTGGAATTTACAGCAAGAGAAGACGACGTCACGCTTTACCAGAGCAGGCGGGATCTCCGAGCGCAAGCGGCCCGTGAACATGTCGCTCCAGTAACATCGCTGGAAGGGAGGATGGGAATGTTTCATGGAGTCATGAAAAAGAGAAAAGTCAATCGTATCACATGTCAAAGATGAGCGTTCGCTGCTTTCCGCCGATCGATGTCAGAGCAGGTGCCAGAACAGGAGCGCTGCTCCGACATTTGTACAATTTATTTTTTTTTACAATTTCTTCGTAGTTCATAGACCAAATGGTTGATCGAGAGAATAATTGGCGGATTTAAAAAAAATGACTTTTTTATTTTACAAAAACAGTTGTCCCTCGCTATAACGCGGTTCACCTTTCGTGGCCTCGCAGTTTTTAGTGCAACTGTGCATGCTTTTTTTTTTTTTTACGGAATACTGCGCTGCACTTGTTTTTCTAC
>CAAKHG010051230.1:15540-32289 GCA_901007715.1 Dactylopterus volitans
TTTTTTTCGCTCAGTTTTTTCAACGCCAACTTTCGGAACTTGAAAGTAACTCTTTTGTTTTTCCCGGTTAACTTCTGCATTTTCCTGTTGTTTTTCCTGCTGGCAAAACACTTCCTGCCCCCCCCAGCTGCAGTCGTCACGTTCCGCGTGACGTCACCCGCAAACCACCTATATTATATATAATTTTGGAGAGGGGGAGAATTTGATATTGGCCCATAACTTGTTGCTGAACGTGATGTGGTGTTTTAAGGAATTGTCCAATACGTACACGTCTGTCTGGCAGTCTGGATGTCCGAACAGTGGGAGCAGTAAAATGTTCCGAGCCTCGCTTGAGTAATCGGTGGTCCAGCACCGTCTAATGTCGTAGAATTGGAATTAATGGCAGCGACTCATCTTCTAGGTCGGCGTGCCCACCAACGTGTACTCCCTGTACCACGCCGCCCTGCAGCTGCGGCAGAAGAACGAGCTGGGCGTGTATTTGCTGAACCTCACCGTGTCTGACCTGTTGTACCTGGCATCGCTGCCGCTCTGGCTGCAGTACATTTTCCAGGTGAGCTGAGAGCGCCCGTCACGCACGCGCTTCGCCGCGGCCGGCTGAGCGCATGAACCAGGAGGAAAAGCGCGCGGCTCGCCTTTGATTCGCTTGACGGTTTATTTTTCCCTCTTCCCCGTATGGCGGTTTCAGGACGATGACTGGCGGCACAGGGAGTGGCTGTGTCAGCTGTGCGGCTTCCTTCTCTATGAGAACATCTACATCAGTATCGGTTTCCTGTGCTGCATCAGCCTGGACCGCTACCTGGCCGTGGTCCATCCTTTAAGGTACATTTGCGTAGCCAATCGGAATCAGCTGTATTGGCAGTTATAACACCTGACAGGAGTTTGAAATGCTCTGAACATATATGGAAAAAAAGGTAACATTTGACTTCTATGTACAAATATATATGTGTGTGAATAGACTTATACACTCATCAGCCATTTACAAGAAGAGACCGACTCTTTAACACCTCTCTCAAACACGTGCAATCAAAACTCAACATAGAACTCCTTCTGAAGGGAGATTGCAGGGCTGTTGTATTATACTCTATGGTGAACATGCAGTGGTCATGATGTCACAGTAAGGCTGATCGGTGTATATTCATATATATAAATAGATCGACCGAGCTTTACTGCTGTTTTCCAATCTGTGGAGATGTGTAAGCTCTGAATAGAGGCCACTCCTAACTGCGCTTACACCCCCCAGTATGACCATTGTACAGGTGGTCTGGACCCGCCTTATGCTTAAAGGGTCAAGTGGCCCAGTTGCGCCAACATCTAAAAAGTATTACTTTATTGGTATAGTTGTGGGGGCCTTTTTAGGCTGGTAGCGAGGAGACTTAACTGCTTCCCAACTGTCTCCATGCTAATGCCCACCCTGCTTCCTCTGATAACACCCCCAACCACTGAGCTGCCTCACAGGAACATGCAGCCACCCCACCCCCCCACCCCCCCGGGTCCTGCCTCAACAATTTTTTAAGCTCCCTGCGCGAGGTGACGTCATTCACATTCTCAGAAAGCTGATATTTAGTTGACTCCTCCCCACACAAACTTTCAGCTCCTTCACAACAACCCACTTCTGCGGCCACGTGCGGCAACGCACTGCACCTTCACCGAGGATGGAGGGCGCCCGTAAGATCCCCTCATTTATTGTCAACATCGCTTCAGAACTTCTCCTCATGTCCGCAGAAGAGTCCGTAATTTCTTGTTGAGCTTCCCTCTCCAAAAGGTCATAGATATACCGTGTACGTGTGATAACAGACCAAATTCTGAAGCTCATATATCCACTCGTAAAAGGTCACCGACGCCGAGGCGACTGGGGTTTTACCGAGCACCCGCCGGGCACGTCCTCATGGCGCCCACCTGGAGCGCCAAGCTACCGTATCAACGCCACTGTCATGCAGCACCACATCGCAGCTGTGGCACCCGACACGAGGAACTGAGCCCCGAGGATCTCTTTAGAACAACTGTACTGGAGCGACCAATAAGAATTACAAACCCACTCATGTGACAGTCTTAGGACAACTACAAATTCAGTATCCCCTGATTTTTTTAATGTAGGTGCAGACAGCATATATAATAAAATTAAGCAAAGGCAAAGCATACAGCTCAGTCAGATTTAAATCATGGGTTATTCCAATTTAATCATAAAAACTGAAGCAAAAAAAAAAGTCAGTGAATCACATGATAAAATGTAACAATTGTGAAAATTGCATAAATCAAATTGAATTGATCAAAATTTAAAGACTGAATAAATCCCAATAATAAAAACTATTTAAAATTCTTAAGAGCGGAGGCTGGGTATGCTCATCAAATCTGGAGATCTGCGTTTTTCCTGTTGAGAATATCCCACTGTCAAAGTCTTCTGAGAGCTCTGGCCTACTTGCATCTCCAGTAAATCCCGCAGAGAGCCGCTGCTCCTCCGAATACAAGTTCACTCCAGCATTCCGGTCGGATGAAAGGTCGGGGAAAAAGTGTGACCAGTGGATGGTTGGATGTTTAAAAGTTCCTCTGCCGAAGTGACCATAGAAGGAAGGACGCAAAACCTGATCTCACAGGAGGCGGAGACGGTCATCCACGTTTAATTACCTCCAACGGCTGCGAGAATGACTCGGTCACTGACGGAGGGTGGGAGCCCAGGGGCAACATCGAAAGCAGTGTGTGCCCAGGGAAAATACTGGCGGGGGCGCAGTCAGTCCCGAGGTGGGTTTCAGGCAAAGGTCAAGCAGGCAGCGACAAAAATTTCCATGTGTCTTTCTCCATGATGGTCCAACAGAAGTGTTTGTGGAAGAAGGAGGGGAATTTGGTTGACTTGGAGGTAAGTGTGGTGGAGAGCCCTCTGGAGAACGTCAGAGTCCGGAACAATAAGGATGTTAGGTGGACCTGGATCAGGTTGATCTTGCAGGGCCTGTCTGGCTGACACAAAACAAGAGACAGATGAAACGATGCAGGTTGCCGGGACGATGGGGTCCTCCTCAGGAAGGGCACGGACAGAGAGATGCTGATGCCCGAAAAAACTGACGGGAGTTGGGAACTGACTTTATTTTGTTGGTGTATATATATATATATATATTTATTGGTATATAGTCTGAACATCAGTGGCTGTGCCAATACAGCACATTTTTATTTCGTTTTCAGACCCGATGCCACCCACATGCCGCCTGCGTCTCCCATCCTTCTCTGCAGGTTCACCTCTCTCCGCTCCATGAGCGCAGCGTGGCTGGTGAGCGGCATCATCTGGCTGAAGGAGCTGGCTGTCGGCATGGTTTTCTTCCGCCATAAAGAACTGAGCAGAGACCGCACCAACCAGTCGGTGTGCTTCGAGCACTACCCCATGCAGCCGTGGGAGTATCCCATCAACTACTACCGCTTCTCTATCGGCTTCATTTTCCCACTGGCCATCCTACTGGTAGGAAAAAGGTTTTTGCTTTCGTATTTAGTAAATTCGATGTTAGCCACTGGCGTGTGGACTCCACATGGGGACCTGCCCAGGAGCAAACCCTGATGAGCATCCTGCTAAATTTAAGACGGGATAATAAAGAAAAGGAGATCATATTCCCTTTTGGGATTAAAAAATGCAGCGGACAAATTATGGACTTGTTTTCTTATTTTTGAAAACGGTGGAGTCGCCCCCTGCTGATTTTTGAAAGGATGCAGATTTAAAGCTCTTCCATATTGGCTTCACTTTTCAGACCAGGAAACTGTGCATTTGTTTTGTTCTATGTTCAACTTATTCTCAGCGGTTAGTTTAGTGACTCCTGTTACTGTTAAATTACCGTGTCATTAACATTAAGAATTTTATCAGAAATGCAATAATAATAATAAACCTTATTGACATAGCGCTTCCCAAACAAAGCACTAAGTGCTTTACATCGAAAGAACCACAAGCAAAACATAATGCAGCAAAACGGTTAAACAGCAATGATATTAGAAAGGTTAAGACGGGAAAGAATTAAAACAGAATCTATGTAAAATCAGCAAAAGCTATCGAGTAAAAATAAGGTTTTCAAATGAGAGTTAAAAACAGTCAGAAACTCAGACATCCTTCTTTCTGTGGGCAGGTCATTCCAGAGTCTCGAGTCCTTAGTTGTAAAAGCTCTGTCCCCTTTTGCTTTTAGTCTGGACCTTGGAAAGGCCAGCGGAGGCTATCAGGGGATCCCAGACAACGACCCAGTTCATAAGGGGTTAAAAAGAGGGAGCCAAACCGTTCCTGGTCTTAAAAGTCATTAAAAGAATTTTAGAATCAATGCGAAAACAAGCAACCAGTGCAGGGACACTAAGACCTGGGTGGTGTGAGTATGCTTGTTGGAACGGGTCAGGAGCCGAGCTGCTGCGTTTTTAAGTATTTGAAGGCGATGGATTGATTTGTTAGTGAGGCGTGTATCAAGGAAATTGCAATAGTCAAGGCGAGATGAGGTGAAAGCATGGAAGAGTTTTTCTAGATCTGAAGGTGAAATAAAAGACTTGATTTTGGCGATATTTCTTAGATGATAAAAATGTCTGGATGATTTTTTTCTTTTTAAATCTGGGGTTCAAAAGGTGTGCTCTTTTGTCAGGGGGACCGAGGATGATGATTTCAGATTTTGTTATATTTAGCTTAAGGAGGTCTGACATCCAGGATTTTATTTCAGCGAGGTAGTTATAGAGAGCTGCCATGTTGGACAGGTTACCAGGTGTGATTGGAAGATAGAGTTGTGTATCATCAGCCTAAAGGTGGAACTGAACATTGTGTTTTCAATAGACGTCTTCAAAGAGGAGCACATATATATATCGGAAAAAGGACAGGACCCAATACTGAACCCTGTGGGACACCATACTTTTGTTTGGAAGTGGATGACCGTGCTCCAGCCACTGACACAGAAATCTTCAATCGGTTAGATGAGACCCGAACAAGTCTAAAGCAGCGCCTCTAATTCCCGCTCATGCCTCTAGTCTGTCAATAAATAAAACATGATCAACCGTATCAAAGGTGGCGCTGAGATCTAGGAGGACCCGGATTGAACAGCCTCCAGCATCTTCTGTTAACGGGAGGTCATTGCAGACTTATAGAAGAACTTTTTCAGTACTGTGTAATGATCGGAACCCTGATTGGAGCTTTGTACAGATGTGGATATCAAAGTAAAAAAACTGAATGAGCCACTTGTTCTCCCTTGTGATCATGGGACCATGGATTTCATGGTAAGATGACAATTGGCAGAACTTGCCTGAAACTACGGCAATGTTTACCTCAAAATGTATTGAAAAATACCCCAGTATGATTTAATAGTGTCATGGTAAGTACTAATAATGACCAGCAGTGATCGGTTCATCTGAATCAAGGTGGGCGTTGCTGATGGGAACGGCGACATGAGGTTGAGCCGACCTGCTCCAACGCCGCGTTTCTCTGTTCAGATCAGCTACCTGTGTGTCCTCCGGGCGGTGGGTCGGAGCGTCGGCACGCAGCCGGACCAGAAGACCAGGATCAGGCAGCTGGTCAGCAGCACCATCCTCATCTTCCTGGTGTGCTTCTCCCCCTACCACGTCTTCCTGTTGGTGCGCACCCTGCTGGAGCGCGACTGCAACTTCATCACAGGTGCAGTTGGTTCCGCAAAGGCAACGCTGCGACCGGGACGGGAAAATGGTGGCGTCACGCGTTGGTGTCCTGTGCTCTTATTTCCCAGGGATATTCAACTACTACCACCTGTCTCTGCTGCTGACCACCCTGAACTGCGTGGCCGACCCCGCCCTGTACTGCTTCGTCAGTGAAAGCGCCCGCCGGGGCCTCCACAGGGCCCTGTTCCAACCCGCCCTCAGGGTTCTCTGTTGCTGCTTCCGCAGCGGCAGCGCCAGCCCGGCCAACCCCGCCACCAACTCCCACGAGGTCGCCACCGATGAGAACAACGGCCCGCCGACGGTCGCGCTGATCACACACACCAGCACGCTCAGCAGCAGCAGCAGCAGGGGCGCCATCTCAGTCCCGCGGCGGAGCGAGAAGGCCGCCATGGCTGTGCAGGAGGGCGGAGCCGCCGGCAGAGGCGGGGCCGGCGTGGGAAAGCCCAGCCGCGAGGTTGACATGCAAGACTCGAGCCAACAGAGAGCGGATTCAAGAGGCCTTCACGAGCTCCAGCTAATGAGCTAATAGCTCAAGATGCTAACGCCGGCGTCGCCGCCGCCGCCCGCTCGGCCGTGCCGCCGTTGTGATTTGCTGACATTGGAGCTAAAAGTGCTTTTTGTCCTGTGATGTCACTGGGCTCGGGATTATTGGCAATTATCGGCAATTATCGGCATCAAAGCGAGCAAAGGGACAAAAGCGAGAACAAAAGCAGTCAACAAAAAAAATTTACGGCTACCTGGACTCGCCGCTCTCCTGCCGATGCAGGTGAGGCAGCCTCCAGCCGCCAGCCGCAGGTACGCTGGGTTGCCGTTTCAAATGTTTTTGACGCTCTGCCGTCTTCTTGCAGATCAACGTCACAGGTGTCAGGACAGATGAGGAATCGGGGCAGTAGATCAAAAGATACGGGGACCGACTTTAAATAAAAGCATTTTGTTAACAAACGAAAACGGTGCAGGGACAGAGACGGTCGGGTTGCTCTGATGATCCTAAGAAACGGGTTTGAGGGAGGACGGGAGAACGGGAGAACGGGAGAACCCTGCTATCAGAGACACAGATGGCGGTGTTGGCGATCGGTTTGCAGTCAAAGCCACCTGACGCAACTTTGAGAGCAGCAACAAGAACTGGAGGTGGAACGGGGAGAAACGCGGCATCTGTCGGTCCGGAGACACGTTGTAAGCGCGCGCGTGAAACTTTCAGGTGTGAGCCAGAACAATTTTTTTTATTTATTTTTTTATTTTTCCCCCCATGTCCCTTAAGTGGCTCCGTACATCGTGCTATTTGTTAATTTGGGACCACATGCGACCACAAAATTCTGTGGATTTTGATAAACTGAATTCATATAGGAAAAAAAATAAATAAATTGCATGCTAATGTCAATTTGAAATTAGTACTCAATTCCAAACGTGGGCAGAGCATCACCCGCTAAATCTGAACTAAAGTGTCATTCTGTTAGACCCGACTTTCAAAGTAAAAGACATGACTTTGGCTCTTTTGTTTTTTGATTGAAGCGAGTATTCAAGAGTAAGATTCCACACCTCAGCCGCACCATTACTGGCATTCCCATAAAAACCAAACATATCCAGCTCTTTTGTACTGACTTCCTGCCCCCCCCACCCCCACCCAAATATTATTTTCCCATCTTCCCCTCATCCCTTCACTGAAAGGCTCCTGAGTGGGTCTGCTGCTACTTGGCTGCTTTGGAATCCCCCAAACCACTAAACATACAGCAATGAGCCATCATATCGTTACCTGATTACATGGTGATGCTTGTTTGAGGGTCAAAGGAACCTCCCCATGAAGGGCAGGACCCAAGGTTCCCCAGCAGAACATTGCCCAAAGCATCACACTGCCTCCGATGACTCGCCTTCCTCCCATAATGCATCCTGGTGCCATGTGTTCCCCAGGTAAGCGACGCACACGCAACCGGCCAATCACATGATGGAAAGGGGAGAACCTGATCCATCAGACCAGACCACCTTCTTCCGTTGCCTCGTGGTCCAGTTCTGGTGCTCCCGTGTCCATTGTTGGTGCTTCCAGCAGTGGGCAGGGGTCAGCATGGGCACCCTGACTGCTCCCACACACAACAAACCGCCATGACTGTGTGTTCTGACTCCTTTCTATCAGAACCAGCAGCAGCTGTTTCAGCAGTCTGAGCTCCAGTAGCTGGTTCTGTTGGATCGGACCACCCGGGCCAGCCTTCACTCCCCACCTGCATCAGTGAGCCTTGGCCTCCATGAGCCTGTCGCCGGTTCACCTCTTTTCCTTCCTTGGACCACTTTTGATAGGTCCTGACCACTGCAGACCAGGAACCCCCCACAAGAGCTGCAGCTCTGGAGATGTTCTGACCCAGTCGTCTAGACATCACAGTTTGGTCCTTGTCAAAGTGGCTCAAATCCTCACACTCGCCCATTTTTCCTGCTACTAACACATTAACTTTGAGGACTAAATGTTCTCTTGCTGCCTCATACATCCAACCTACTGATGGGTGCCATGGTAACCAGATAATCAGTGTTATTCACTTCACCTGTCAGTGGTCAGAATGTCATGGCTGATCGGCTGATCACACTTTTTTGGAAGATGTAGTCCTTGCTCATGAATCACCTGATGAAAGAGCTGCACTTGGTGTTTATCTTAAAAATCCAAAACTAAATGCAAGTTGACAGCAAATTGAAATCTCAATAACTTATGTAAGTTTCTAACCCCGGAGGGTTCCTGTGGCGGCGGCATGCAAACGTCCTGCTTGCTTGGCCCATATTTTCTTTTGTATTGTAAAAAATTAGATGTTGAGGGCAGCGGTGTTTACATGTTGCATGTGCAGGAGTGTGTTGTTATGGTTTTAAACTTTCTGCACAACAATAACATGCTGTCCATAACTTCTGCAATAGATATTTCATGTTATTGCTCAAGCATTGTTATGAGGGTATATCATTATCAACACATCGGGAGTTAACAAACCAAAATATATACACACATAACAATATGGTTAATATTTTGTTCCATAAAATGTTGAGAATCTATGGACATATCAAAGCTGCTTATTGAGCTATGACATCATGGGCAAAACCTTGTGAATGAACAATAACGTTGATGAAAAATGCAGTCGTTGCAGAAATAATACCACAGTCAAACTTCTGTTGTTGTGGAAATGTGAGACGTGTCATAATGATGCATGTACCAGTTATCTTAACAAATGTAATAAAATTGTATTTTTTCATTCCGACGTCTGCTCTGATGCTGCTTGTGTCTGGAGCCGCTGAGAAGAAGAAGTTGACTCTGGTTTAGGCTTCCTAAAGCTGCCTGTCTGCGTGCGTGTGTGTGAGCAAGTGTGCGGTGTGTGGATCTATGTGCGGTGTGTGAGTGTGTGTGTGAGTGTGTGTGTGCGGTGCGGGGTCACCTGGAGACAGCAGACTCTGGTTTGTCCACATGTTCCTTCTCAGTGTTTAATGATGTTAACTAATCGATCCAACACCTTTAAAAAAAATGTAGGCCACTTATCAGCTGCCTCAAACCTCCAGATGATGATTATGGCTTTACAGTTCAGAATAACACGATGGCGAGATCCCTCTGATATGACACGTAAGCTCCTCTGTGCTCCTTCACAGCCGGAAACCAGTGATGGTTAGCGATGTGTCAGTGCTCTGGCTAAGGCTAACAAGGCTAATAAGTCTACCGTTAAGCTTTTTATGAAGAAGTCTCCTAAAAAAGGTTTAATGTATGATTTCACATTGCAAGGCTAATAACACACACTGCTATTACGTTTGCCCTCTGACGTCCATTTAGCTCCACCCTGCTCGCCGTGGTTGGTTTCTTCTGCACTTTTCTTTCAGGGTTCTGAAGTCATCAACACGTCTCCAGTGGTTTCAGCTCCCTGTGTGGCTCAAAGCTCCGCTAATAATCGTCTTCTGGAGACTATGATCGTGCTGTATGGTGCAGTTGCCTGGATATGCAGATTTTTAAGAGGTGTTGGATCAAACACGTCGCTTTGGTTAAAAGATTCAACATTTTCCCCCCAAAGGTAACTGGTCTCTGAGAAGTTCATGGCAACGCAGCAACCGCACATTTCCACTAGTGCACCACCGTAACATCATCGTCATCTTCATCCTCAGCGTCATCAGCACGGTCAGCTCTGCGGGACTCCTGCAGCATCGTCCTCCTCCTCCTCCTTCTTTCCTGCATTCTGGCTCGAGCAGGTTGTCGTGAACATTTGATCTGAGTGTGTCTCCCACAGCCTGCAGACAGGCTGCTCTGATTGATAGCGACTGAGGCTCGGAAAGTGGATGTGACCTCAGAAGGCACGCAAGCTAGCACATTCTGTGTTTGAAAAAAAAAGCAATACCAGAGCCCCTTATTAATCATTTTCTTGATTATCTACCACAATTTTTTCCATTCTTCTGCAAGGATGACCCTGTTTTATGGGAAGACCTTCGATCCAGGGATGGGAATGCAGTTAAAGAGCAAACTTATGTGAAATGTCAGCACTCAAACATCATGACGGAACAAAATAAGTGCAAAGCAGAGGAGCAGCAATGATCCGATGAAAATAAACCGGCCTGGAATGGTGTCACATGCGGCAATGAGCGAAGGAGGGATCGACACCATCCTTATAACAATTCAACTGTATTTCCAGAAAACTTCCAAGTCAAACCAAGACCATCGCCACTAAATGGTCACAATCTAAATTATTTTTGTGAAAAGATTCGAGCAAAATCATACAGCTCGGGGGGAAACATACTTTTCCTTGAATTGCCACGCTTGAGCTCAGCTTCGTCTCAGTTGCAGAACTCTGTGAGGAGGCTTCTAGCATGCAGCCTGCGTGCTGAGCTGGTGTGATGTTGTGGTTGGCTGGATCTGAGCAATTTGTGTTTATTGGTTTTGGAGGATTAATAAAACTGTGTGAAAACAGAGCGTCTATTTGTTTTTGTAACAGAATCCTTCCTCTGGAGGTGTGTGTGTGTGTGTGTGCGTGTGTGTGCGCGTGCGTCTGTACAATGAAGAACCGCGTGTGCATGGATGTGTCTGCGCTAATCTCGGTGTTGTGCGCTGCCTCTGGTCGCTGCTGTCGTCAAGCAGGAAGTCGCATTTGATTTGGGTCACAGGTCAAAGGTCGGGGTTGAAGAGCAGCCGAGGAGAGCGGCGCGATACAAATGAAGCAGAGAAAAGCACATTTTTGGAATTACACCATATTTCCTGTTGAGAAAAGCCGCAATTAAAATAAGAATAACAGAAATCTGTCATAGATTGAAGAAATGATACTGGACTAGACGCTGGTTATAAAGGCATCACCACAGTCAGTGGGGTTCCTCCTCTGAGGACCATGAATGTCTGTAGATTTGAGATGTTCGTATCTGCTGGTGTGTTGGAGGCTGGAACACCAACACACCAGCAGATTGCTGGCCCTGGATTGGAGTGTGTGTGGTAGCATCATGCTCATCTGATTTCAGTCACTTGGTCTCGTTGGCCGGGGGCCGTGTGGGTGTCTGGTTGCTGCTCTCCAGGTCCTGGATGATCAGCCTGGCCCCTCACATCTGCCTCTTCTGCCTGTCTCTGTATTTCTGAACCCCAGCGGTCCATCTACCGTTCCGATTCACCGATTCTCGTACCCTGAAGTGTTCTCACTCCTCCCATTTTCCAAGTGTGCATCCAGTGGTTACTTGTGTGTACCTGGGAAAGCCATGTATCCCAGAATGCATTCTGGCTCAACAACAAAACGGCTTGGCTGAGAGGATCCATGACTGTAAAAAAAAACACACAAAAAAATGTTTTTTTGTGTCATGTATCACAGTTTTAAGATAGTTTGAGACGAAAAAGTAGCGAGGTGAGTAGGAAATACTCAAGGTCTCCCCCATGCTACCCAGCAGCAACATGGCCTGGACAGAGGCAGGCTGACGCGGGTTGGTCCCCATACCACCACCCGCTTGCTCCAGACTTAGGTGAAGAGTACAGAAGGAAGATGGGGAGAAGATTGTTCTGAGCCAGGACTGAAGCCGGCTCCCCGGTGTGTCAAGCAGAGACTGTCTGTCTCTGCTTCACAAGAGGCATGTCTTTCCTGGTATGTCCACCAGAGGGCAGTATTTGCTCAAAAAAGCAAGAGAGCAACAGCTATCCTACGAGTTCCCCATGCGTGGCCAGAGCAGTCATGATCAGAGCGACGGAAATGCTCCCGCTTAAATGCCTCCACTTCCCTGTCCATTTCCCAAAGGGTTCATGTTCCAAAAGAATGCCATTTCTCTCTTTTCCACATGTTCCAAGTAAGGATTGGATCCAACTACAAGCATGTCCACAAGAGGGCAGCCCACTCTCAAAGAAGAAGCGACTATTGCGTGAGCTGCAATGTCATGTCACCCACCACACGTGAATAAAGATGGACAAAAGCGTTTTAAATTTGGTGTAATTTGGTGTAAAAGTGTCCTCAAGTGGGCCATGTTCCAAAAGAATCCAAGTATTATCGTTTCCACAAGTGTCCCAACCCGGGATTGAACACTCATCCCTTGCGTTTCAAGCATGGACTTTACCTCTGCAGATGAGGGGGTCACAGGTGACAGGAAGTGCCTCAACTGTAGTGTCTTTCCGGGAATGTCCACAAGAGGGAGGTGTTCCTCTCAAGAAAGAAGCAACTATTCCTATGAGTCGCGTGTCATGTCATGTCATGTCATGTCATGTCATGTCATGTCATGTCATGTCATGTCATGTCATGTCATGTCATGTCATGTCATGTCGTTCTCCCTACATGAGCAGAGCAGGAAGATTTTTAAGTTGGGGGAAACGTTGCAAGTTAAAATGTCCTTTCTGATAAAGTCACAAGAGGGTCGTGCTCCAAAAGGATCCAACTTTTGTCTTCTCCCACATAAGAACCAAGCCGGGGTAGAACCCAGGCAGTGACCGCACCTCCGCACCTCCACACCTCCACACCGCCACATGCCCAGTAACAAGGCATCGCATTTGACCTGAGGCGCATTTTCTGGTCCATCCACAAGAGGGCGGCTTTTCTTCCAAAAAAGAGGCAACTATGCAATGAGCAGCAGATCATGTAACATTTATATGTTTACTTTACTTAACTATCATCCAGTTTTAGCAGAGCCGGGTGGCCCCTCCCCCATCCGCTCCACGTGGTCCACACCGGCGGAGTCGTGCTAGCGCATCAAACAGCACAAGCGCCTTCGTATCACGGACCCAAGGTGGAGCCCCGACACTGACGCAGTCATTAGAAGCACGTCAGCCTGCACTCAAGAGAACGAGGGCATCTCCGCCCGCCAAGCTCCCGCTGCGGAAAACGGCTGGCGTTTTTCCGATTGATTAGCAGTGTTGGGAAAAGGCAGAAGCAGCACAGCTCGCAGGAACAACCATTAATGTCACTCGTCACGACCATGAGGTCTGGTCACCCCGCAGGGTGCAGAGACCAGACCTGAACCCCAACACTGAGACTGACTATTCCATTCGCCTATGAACACTCTCGTCTGTGGTTGAGGGAACCGGGCCAACCACAGGCGAAATAGATCAACAAATAGCTAAACCAAATGGATGGATAAATAAATAGATGGACCGATAAATAGACAAATAAATGGTCAACCACAAAACAAAGTATATATATATATACATATGTATAATTAGATACTGAAATAGACCACTAAATCAGTAGTCCAATAATGAGCCAGTTAAGATTATGTTTTAGGCACCTTGCTCTTAAAAAATCAATAAGTTCATAAATGAATAAAAAATTACAAAAATAAAAAAGATGGAAAAAGTCAGGATCACTTCAGCTTCATTTCCCTCCTTTTCCATTTAACACCTTCCCTTTTAATTTTATTCTAAGATTTTCTTACCGGAAGGGTGCGGAAAAAAATAGTTTTTATCTAATTGCCTTCTAACAAAAGTAAGATTAAAATGGTTAGGGTTAGGTAAGCTTATAGGGGTTCGGGGGGGGTCAGAGGCCATGGGGGAGCAGGTCTAGAAAGACTCCTCCGCCTCGCTGCCTTCCCCGCCCCCTTGTCCCAGTAGGCAGAAATCCAGGAAGAGGACGTGTGTGTAAGAGGTGGGCGTGGCCTGCTGGAGCGTCTTTAACCATGCGGCCATCTTGAGGTGAGCTGGATTGTTTGCTTGTGAGTTATTGGGTTTTCCCTCCCTCTCTCTCGTCAAATTGCCATATTTTTAGGGACTTGTAAGATGGCAGGATAGTAGTAGTAGTAGTAGTAGTAGTAGTAGTAGTATCGGCTCCGTCACTACCTGCAGCTAGCACAACCGAGCCTGGGTTTGTTGAAGGTGACGTGCTGTCGCGGCGGCGCTAGCAGTGGTAACGTGTGCTAGGAGTTTGGTGTGCAGTGGTGAGGAGCGGTGGTACCTGGCGTTAGGGGGGGCGACTCTGGGGCGCCAGAGACCACCGTCCAGCCTCCTGAAGGTGTTGTGGGACCAACTAGAAACACTGATGAAGGGAGGTTCCCACCAGATGACCCCAGAGACGTGCTAGCTATCACTGCTCCCTGGTCTGCTAAGATGGGCTGTGCCATGAGCTCCCTTCACTCACTAGCTAACTAACTAACTATCTAACCCTAATCAATCAATTTCATTTATATAGCGCCAAAGAGAGACAGAACTTATCTCATGGCACTTCACAAGAAGAGCAGGTTGAGACCGTACTCATGAAATCCAGCGCGTCTCCTGTCCCGCACGGTCCATCTCGGACTCATGGAGAATATCGAGACTGCTTCTGACTGGTGTGCGACGCGGGATGAGGCCTCAGGATGAGGCTCCGTGCCAACAGGTCTTGACTTCCTCCAGTTTTTTTGTTTTTTTTGTTCTGGAAGAAAGACGGCCCCGTTCCACATTGAAGGTATATGTGGCGGCAGTATGCTGTCGACATGTACGGATTGACGACGGCACAGTGGGGGGCCACAGCCTTGTGTCCCTCTTCCTGAGGGGCACTCGGAGGTTGCTTCCTCCGAGGAACAGCAGAGCCCCCGCGTCATGTTGAGGCCCCAACCACATGTCTGTGGAGGAGCCTCCTGCAGTGGCAGTGCTTCTCAGACGGCGTCGGAGGGCTGCGACCGCGCAGTGCGGCGGCGTCCTGGTTTGCCATTTATTTCGATCCCCCTTTTTCTCCTGTTTTTGCTAGCTTGGGGACTCAGGTTTGGATGATGTAATTTTGATCGGTCTTGTTTTTCCTTTAAGGGCTTGGACAGACAGGCTGAGAAGATGGTTTATTTTGTTTAGCGTTTTGGCCTCGGTTTACCCTGACGAGAAGCTCCACTGTCCTTTTGTCACCGTTGTTACTTTGTGTTTTGAACATTTTGAGCTTTTAAAAAATAAACTACAGCCTTTTTTTTTTTTTTTTTTTGGTAAAACGGCGTTCTTTGCCTCGTCTCTGTGTTGCGCCGTTGTTCCTCTGGCCTGGGGCACAACACCCCGCCTGGGTTCTTCCACTCCGCCAGTCGCCTTTGTAGCCTTACTGCTCACACATAGATGAGAGCCGGTCTAATCCAGTGTGCAGCGCTAATGATGCTAATCATTTGCTTAAATCCCTCATTCTCCAACATGCTAATTGGAGCCATATCTTTAGCCAGGTAATAAGCGATGGCCTCTGTAATCACCTTGTGTCTTTGGGAGCTCGAGGACTATGGAGATGCACTATGAGGTTCCCATGACTGAAGTCTGGGGGCACCGTGGGAAGCTTTCCCAGCGCTCGCACCTGCGTAAACGATGCCAGACCAGCAGGTTTGTTTGGTCGCTGCTTCGTCGCCAAGTCTTTGAGTTTTTTGCAAGATCCTCGATCTTCGTTTGGCATGATGAGCCTTTGACGGACGGGAA
The DNA here is from genome assembly GCA_901007715.1 of Dactylopterus volitans. Taxonomy (NCBI): domain Eukaryota; kingdom Metazoa; phylum Chordata; class Actinopteri; order Syngnathiformes; family Dactylopteridae; genus Dactylopterus; species Dactylopterus volitans. Next base: position 30,965 of record CAAKHG010051230.1, read on the forward strand.
GCTTTGAACTGCGTGCACGTTATTGATTTGAACCCGCTGGCAACGGTAAGTCCGTGCACGTGCTAAAGCTAAGCTGAAGAGCGTTTGCGTGCTTCCTGGCGAGGAACTTGGCCTTGCAGCCACCCGGGTCCACCTGGAGGCTCAACTGGGAGTCTGACTTTCTGGGCTTTTTCTTTGTTTTAGGAGAAGGGTTTTCATTGGCCGCACCGCACCCGGGCAACACACACACAGGCCTGCAGCTCTGTGTGTGTGTGTGGGCCCAGTGTAGTGTGTAAGAGTTAAGTCTGAGTTTGGGTTTCCTATCAAGAAATACTTAAACAAAAGGGGAGAAACGGGGAGCTGGTTCAACATAAACTTACCTCCAGAGGATTGAAGCTTTTAGGTTTTCATATTTTAGTGTTTGACGATTGAGTTTTGCATATTCAGTTAGTTTTTGGTGAATATAATCTTGTTTAAGATGGTATTGCTTGTTATTTTAAAGGAGTCTAATTTATGTTTTTGTTTCATGTCAACTAAAAGCCTGACAATAATTAATTTGTACATTTAAAAACCAGCATTAAATTGCCACCTTTCATTTAAAATACTTGCCTGGGGTCGGATATTTAAACTGGAATACAGCTATTTTTTTGTTTATCATTAGTGTAAAGTTCCATCCAACACTGGTAGACCTTCGTGGTCTCTGCAGTAGAACACAAACCTAAACACCTCATTCGCTGAGTCTAATATCATTTGAGGCAATTTAGACATAATATAGCTACATTGCAGTGCTACATGGATATAACGGAGACGCACATACCACAGTCAGTGTCTCATCTGCTGCTGTAACGTTTTCTTCAAAAGGAGCAGAAACATACGTGAAAAACAACCATTTTTGTGCTTTGAACTACTTTTATTATTTGAACATCACTCGACAATGTTACAGTTTCATTTGAAACTTTGAGTTTGATGCGGGCGGCTACAGGGAGCCAGTGTCGGGCTCTGATGAATGGGGGTGACGTGTGCCGCGTTCTGGACCATCTGCAGAGGTTTGATGGTCCAAGCCGGGAGCCCCGCCGGGAGGGAGCTACAGAAGTCAGTGTGTGACATGATGAGTGCCTGCAGCAGGAGTTGGGCTGTAAGCTCAGATGGGCGGGGTCTGATCTTCCTGATGTTGTAGCGGGTGAAACGATACACGACTCTACATACAGTAATTCTTGAACGTATGGCACTTATTTAGAAATGTTTCGATCTTGGCAGTGAGGCTGGAGGCTCTTTCGGTGTGTTTCATCTGGTGAAAGCCTGGTGAAGTCCACAGATGTCACCGTCACTTGCTGCGAAGGCTTTGG
>CAAKHG010051232.1:8442-23724 GCA_901007715.1 Dactylopterus volitans
GACAAACGAAGCCGTGCACATGCCGGCTGTGCAAACGCGAGCGAGTGCGTCTTCATGCGTGTGTGTGTATGTGTGTGTGTGTGTTCCATAATGCAGCGCGTGTGCCGACAACAAGCGCGTCTGGGCTTCTGCCCGTGCAACCTTCCGAGGTGATCTACTATACCTAGTCAGCTTGTGCCAAAGAAGCGGGAGCAAAGAGCCCCCCCGCCCCACCTTGCCCACTTAAACAAATACAACTTGAGGGATGAAAAACCTCATCTTGTGTGCGTGGAGAGGCTGCGGAACAGGGGGACAGGGGAGAGGGCCAGGGAGATGTATTATGAGGAAGTATCACTTGTCAGTGCTAAATCTTTTCTGGGGGCTGTCACTGCTGTCATCCCAGTGCGGTGGCAGGCTCTGTGATAACACCAATGCTGAGACTCAGACAGGGAATAATTCATCACCCATTGGCGGCCCATCGGATTTGGGGTTGCCTCTCTCTCTCTCCCTCTCTCTCTCTCACACACACACACACAAACAAACTCTCTCTCCCACTCCTTCTCTGTCTCCAGATAGGCTGGAATAAGAAGGAATGCCATGTCCAAAAAAAAAAAAAAAGGCTCAGACACACATTTCATACACACTTCAGAGTGTGCCACCTCCGATTGTGGAAGAGTGGGCTGCTGTTGTACCGCTTGTTTACAGACACCCGACCCATGGAAAAACAGCCTCTTGGCGTGCCCTCTAAACTAAATACACACCAGCAGCAGACACAGAAAATGTTTACTAAGCCCCCTTCGCTTTTTCTCCCTGCCTTGACAGGGTTTCTAGGTGGGCTGCTGGATGTGGGCAAAATCAAAGACAAGCAACAGCATAGGAATGAAAATATCATTTTTTTTTCCTCAACATGAACTCTCTATTTACTCTATTTACTTACTTTATGGAATAAAACAAAGACGAGGGAATCAGGGAAGGACCACCAATTACCTGGTGGGGACATTTTCTTCTCACAAATATAGGATCCCTTCCCCGCTATCTCTATTATCAGCAAGAGCCTAAGAAGCCATTGCATTAAGCGCTTTAATGCTGCCTTCCACGAGAAAAGGCACAAACCAAACTTGAAAAAGCCAATTCGAAACCTCAAGAGTGATGATATCAAGTTCCTTGATTGAAATAACTTTGGAACCAATCACTACTGAGCCTGATGGTGGGGTTGTTGTTGTTGTTGTTTTTTTTGTTCCCCCCCCCCCGTATGTCCTCATAATCTGGAGCACTGAGTGGAAAGTCATGGCTGATGTGATTTGGCTGTTATTATTGTGATGGTGAGGGCCACAGTTCTCTGGAGTAATTACTGCGCAGACCGAGGGCCTGATTGACCCAGACCACATAACCCATTAGATAAAGTGTGCACCCAAACAATGCTGCACCCTGGGGACCTGAGCCAACCACAGAGCACCTACTGTGGGGAAAACAGAAGGTCAGCAGCGCAGATTAAAAAAATCTTTAAAAAAAAAAACAAAAAACATAAAAAACCCCACATGCCTGTCCCCTAATCACTAAGAGCAGCATATATTAAAATGTGATATTTTATATTGTGTTGTATAAGTTCTAATCATAGCTTTGACAACCATAACAAACTTTTAGGTTTTAGATAATTGTACACATCTTTTAATAAATTAATCCAATTTGTCTGAACACTATTTTTGATTTATTTAAATACAATAGGTATGGTGCTAGATTGCAAGAGGGAGGCGGCATAGGAATAAAACGTCTTAATAAATTCTTGGGGGGTATATATAGCTTCACAGTATCGCCCAAATTCTTTTTAAAACGCCTCGATATTCAAAAAGAATTAGATGTTGCCGCATCTTAATCATTTGAAAATTCAATCATTTAAATTCACATTTTGTTTTCATGTCGAAATTCCATCTCAGCTGTGCACGGCTGCAAACGCTGCGTCATCCCGATGTGGTGCGTTAAGTGGTCACTGTGTTGCCGTCAGAGCATCAAAAGACATTAAAAGGGATTTCAAACAATCACACAATAACCATCAAACTAAAGACGGCGTGCAGGCTACAGTTGTACACGCGACGTGCGTACACACGTGCACGCGGGCGCACACACGCGCACACACACACACACCAGGAAAACAGGAAAACACCCACATATTCCATTTAAGTCGAGTTTCATCTTAAAGAGCTGCAGTGCAACTTAGGGGGAAAGACGACTTCACCAGTAATTGAGACGAGGAAGCCTAGGAGAAGCATTGATTTGAATGTTAAGGCTTACATCGCCTTCAAACCATATGCAGAGGGTTTTTTTTTTTTTTTTTGGTATTTCTAAATAGCTGTTTGTTACACATGAACGTATGAAGCGTTTCCGCAATGAGAACAGCGCAGATAACAAAGAAAGTATAAAGAATGGAAAATGTCATTGAAATGAAAGTGTTGCCGCTATTTCCCCTGTACCTACAGTACACACTGCAGTTTTTGGATTCCCCCTCTGGAAAACAACAGATCCCTGAGTGATTACCACCTTCCCATTTGATGTGAGACATAAACAGCTGTGCAATATTTACTGCTTCATACAGTGACAGATTTTCATTATAAGTTGGGGCGCCACGAAAAAATAAAATGTTAAGTGACAATGGGATCACTCGAGGTCAGGAAAGCAGTTATTATTTGCCAGTTCAACAGTAAAATCTGGCAATTGATTATACGATTCAGAAAAGAGATGATTCTATCAGGGAGATGCACTGAAACCATCTCATTCTAGTTACAGTATGTGAAGACTAAAGTCTGCATCTTCAGAAGGAACCGGCTAATCAGGCTTTGTAATCTAAAAAAGAATGAGCGCTTTCAGAAGATACCTTATTGCTCGGAAAAAGGGGGGGGGGGGGTAAGGAGAGCTTTTTTTAATCCTTTTGAAAGGTCTGTCTTTTGTCACTTTTTTAATCTTGGGTGAGAATTTGCTTCTATTCCCGGAAGCACGCGAGAAAAGTACAAAGGTACATCTTAAGTTTATGCAAAGTGGCCTGCCTTTAAAACTCCACGCATGCCATCAAAAGCGACGATGGAGGTGCTGGTGTCCTGTCAAAAACACACGTTTTACCTCTGTTGACATGGATAGCAGACAGGGGGAGAAAATCTTCTTTACCCATCAAAATGTAATTACATATGCATGCATAACAATTCATATCAGATATGTTAATCAGGTTCGAATTATCTCTGAGCAGCAAATTATATTTATTTCATAATAGCAAAAACATGGATCTTCTCTTTGGGCATTCTTCCTTTACAGAATGCAGACATGTATGTACAGTATGTACTCTAAATAATCACCTTAAGTTTTAGGTTCCTGCGTGGTTTGAAAATATTCCGTTTCAAGAATTGCGTCAAGAATTTTTAAGACGACCTTTTCTGATTTCAAGCAGTTGGCAGTCAGAGTAAAAGAAAAGCGCCCCCATCTGCAAAAACCAAAAAAAAAAAAATATTCAGAATAGCCAAAATCAAACAAACCTATATTTATATACATGTCTCAGTGCCCTCCATTTCTCCTCCTCGCTTTTTGCCCAGTGCAACGAGCGACACGAGGACAAGCGCAAATAATTGTGGCGCCTGGAAAGCTGAAAAATGTAAACAGTTCATTAGATGGAAAATAAAAGGCGTAAAAATACCCAGGGGCAGAGTGTAATGAGGGGCCCTGAAGCTCCTCTGCAGAAGCTTTTTCCCCTCCACTTTCCCAAGCTTTTCTTTTTCGCCCTGCACACATGGCTGGTGGCATAGCATGAGGTGTAATTAACCATATTCAATTTACAATACGACGTTCCATTACAGGCTTGTTCACCAGTAGGAAAGCGGCTGGCTACTTCTACATTTAGACTCTATAAATCTTATGTCCAGCTCTGTATGCTCGCCTAAAAGCGGCGCGCGGTCTTTTTTATTTTCCTGCTGGAGCTGCTGTGTGAATGTGGAAATGCATCAAAAACTATTTCTGAGTCAGTCTTGCTAATACAGTTTCATATCTTTAAATAGAATTTAAAATTTGCAAGGAACTGGTAAAAAAAATGAAATAAATTGGGATTGTAATTTTTAAAAAAGAAAAGAAGAGAAAAGAAAAGTGGGGGCTAAACTCAAAGGTTATCTAGCCTTCCCCCTACTGCGATATTTTCCCAGGTGACCAGTGCCAGCAGGTTCCCCGCTCTGGTTCCCCCCACGAGTGGGAGCAGAGGTGGACTGATGCGGCCTGGCGTTAAAAGGAAGCAGAGACCTTTAAACGGGCACAAGTATCACAACAGCATCTTAAATAATGCATCTCTGCTTGGCAGGGGTTTCACACACATCCACGCACACGCGCGAACAAACACAGCCGGCACAAAGGAAAACACACACACACACACACACACACACACACGCACGCACACAAATTAAGAGTCTTGCGTCTCCCTCTCTCCTTTAACACCAACAAATTGGGGCGAGGGTGTTCAATTAAGTAAGTGCTCCTTTTTTTTTTCTTTTTTTTTTTCTTTTTTAAACGCATTTGATATTTTATCAGTCAAAGGCAAGCGGCTACAATTGGGATTGGCACAGGAGGGTGTCATTTGTGCCTTTGTTTTATTGTGGTCTTTGGTGTCATTGACTCCTCCACTTCTGTGTGTTCTGCGCGGGCGCACGCACGTGTGTGTGTGTGTGTTTGTGCGAGCGCGGCGACGTGCGCAAAGGGCTACTGCATGTTCCTCTATGAGCCTTTGCGTCGCTGGGAAACCTCCTTTAGAGAACGCACACAAGCAACATATGTGAGCGGTAGCCTGGTGTGTGTTCTCTTCCCTAATAGAAGTGCAGCGGTGGTAGCGAAGCCGGAGCCTTAGATAACAGCATGGGGCCTCTCATTAGCTCACAGGTTGGTGCTTTGGTGGCTTCCACGCACACGCGGCATTGTGTTCCACTTCCATGGGAAACCTAACGGGGTCTCGACGACGCGCTTGTCGAAAACACAAATAAAGACGAGCGATCAGCCATGGCGAGGTAATAAATGAGCCCGGGACATGCGCCACACCTAAACAAGTACGAGGCGAGGGGACTTTTAAGAGTGCATCAGTTGCAAAAGTATCTTGTGTCACTTAATAAACCCAACAAGGTCTGAGCCCTGCGACTTTTCCTTATTGTTTTAATTCAATAAAACTGAAATTAAAAAATCAGTCTGTCAAAGAATCCACTATTAGACAAGTTGACAGGATTTTATCTGCGAGGGAAAAATAGCCGTTTACTGGTTAAAAAAAAAAAAAAAAAGAGCGCGCTCGCCTCATGAGGACCTTTCATGCTCGTACCTCTGTGATACCAGTGGTGTATTTCCCTGTCAAAGTCGTTTCTATTGCTAAGTACAGCTGAGATCAGTCAATAAGCCTAACGACTGTACCCGCAAAGCAAGAGGCCGTGAGACGGCAAGAGGAGAGAGGAGGGGAGGGGATTGCAAGTGAACTCCAAACAAAAGAGCAAAGTCGGGGATGGCTTTGATTGAAGAAGCTCCATATACTTTTTGAAGGCCGAGGGATCATCTCTCAATGGTTATTTCTTAAGGCATGAGGGCCCGATTAAACCCAATATTAAAATATGGAAGCGCTTCTAATGAAAAATCAAAGGCCCTCTTTCCCCTCCCACACCCTCATCCTTCCATCTGTATCTCCCTACTTCTCTCTTCCTCTGTCAGGCTCTCCACCCCTCCCACCCACGTCTACCCCACTCCTACCCCACTCCTTGCCCATGGTTGTGTAGTAGGGACAGAAAGAAAGAAAAGAAAGAAAGAAAGAAAGACAGGAAGTCGGGAAAAGAAAGACAGATGAGAGCAAGAGAGGGAAGGAGAAAATGGGAAAAGAGGGAGTCTTATTGAGATGAGGGACCGAGGTGCTGGTGGTGCAAAACGGAGACAGACAGCAGTGGTTGGAGGACTAAATCAATAGAGCAGAGCCATCGGGGAGGCGGGCAGCCAGGGCATGGAGAGAGGAGAGGGGGAACCAGCACAGGGGCCCGGGCTCCGATCACAACGCTGGCTTCTGGCGTGCAGTGGGGAATAAAGTGGGCCTCCCCGGGTCAGCACCAGAGAAAAAGGTGAGATTAGAGGAAAGTGGAGGAGGGATTTTCACAGAGTAAAGGTGGGAGGGGTGGGAGAGCTGTATGTTGGAGGATGACGAGGAGACGGAGAGAGAGAGAGAGAGAGAGAGAGTGTCTGTGTGTGTGTGTGTGTGAGAAAGGGGGGGGGGTGTTAGGAGATGTGCAATGTAGGATACCTGGCAAGCCAGGGACCAACCGGCCCATTAGCCTGTGGCTACCTACATATGGTTCACTGAACCCTCTGCTGAGAAGAGCTCCTCTCCTATCAGTCTTTCCATCTTTTTTAAAGAAAGAAATACCTTCACTTTTAACCCTTTCTCTGCTTTGGAAAAAGGCTCACTCCTGACCTCGATTTATGATTCATTTTTGTTTGATGTCTATTCTTGGAGTGTTATCTAAAATTGAAAAATGTAATAAAAAAAAAAAAAAAAGAAACTAGACACAAAGGGAGAGGATTCGGGCCTGCTGAGCTTGTGCGTGTGCGCATCCATCAGTGGACATGCACAGAGAAGACTATCTCCTTCAGTGCCTTGCCTTTTCTTGTAATGTGACCATTGTCGGTGCTGAATAGTTAGCTTATTAGCATAAGAATAGAACAGCACACATAGGGACTTAGCCAGATCATTATCTCTATATATTTATGTATACTTTGTTATTTCACTAGCCAGAACACATTCAAATGCTGATGAGGCCAGCAAGGCCCCCTTCCAAAGCCCTTCCAACATGTGCCCTCCTGAACTTTCCAATGCACTTATCAGTTTCCTGGGAGTCTGCAGGTTTTGTCTTGGAATTTACAACATTATACAAAAATCATGAGAAATAGCCAGTTGAGGGCTGTCGAGAGGAGTTACTTACACTTCTTAGGCAGATTTTTTTTTTCCCCAGGAAAAAAAAAAAAAAAACGCTCACAGAAAAGAACATGTTATATTCAAACCAGAAATAAACAGTGGAGTTGAATTATTAACCACAACAATCACTTGCTGTTCATTCTTCAAAATGGAAAAAAGTAGAAACAGCAGGTGCACTGCAAAGTAAAAACTGAACTGGCATTTATTTAATGAGCAATCTGATCATTTGTGTTTTTTAAACAGGCAAGTGTTTTGTTTTGTTTTGTTTTTGTTTTGTTTGCCCCCGCACAGTATTCTTGACCATTTTCAACAAGCACCTAAATTCAGGGGGGTTAGGGAGGTTGACTGAAATAGATAATTTCCAAGGAAAAATCTACAAAGCAAAAGCTTGAAAATGCAGAACAAACAAGGGCTTTATGGTGATGAGGGGAACAGGAGTTTGGTCTCAATGCAGGAGCATGTGCTGATGCTCAAATGGTGGCAAACCTCGGGGATAATTGAAAAAAAAAAAAAGAAAGAAAGAAAGAAAGAAAGAAAAACCAACAACCCCTAATTCATCTTCCACAATGTAATTGTGATCAAGGCCACAGTCAGATTCCACTGCAGGCTTCAAAAACACCAGAGAACAGGCAAAATCTGTTGGTCGCTGAGAGCAAAAACACTTTCCCCGTCTATCCGGCATGCTCGCTCATTAGAAACACTTAGGATGAGAGGGAGAAACGAAGTTTAATTGTGTGTCTGCGCGTGTGCTTGGGTGCAGGGGTTAAAACACACGTAAACACGGACCTCTAACTATGAAGAAACACTAGTAAAGATGCAATGTAATGCTCTTTGCTCCCCCCGCCCCCCCACTCTTGCCTGCTCCGAGGCTTTCTTATTAAAAAGCGAACGCCACCGCCTAAAATACGGAGCAAAAACACAGAGCCAATGATTCATAATATATTTCATAAATACTTCATGAATCCCTTCACCATACTTAAGCCAGTCTGGCAAAAAAAAAAAAAAAAAAAAAGAAAACATTGTCACCTATTCTAGTACCCGCTTGTCAGCACATCACTGGGGAGTGGGTGTCACATGTCACTTCTGGTTTACACTAGTGCGTGGGACAGGCTCGGTGCGCAGAAACCGGGGGTAGGACAGACAGAAGAACAGAAGGAAAAGTGAAGGGGGAGGTGGGAAAGGGGGGAGAAAAGAGAGGAGGGGAGGAAGAGGAAGGGGATGTTATCATATCATCGCCCCTTGTCTTTATATTTTCTCCCTTATTATCTTTGGCCCCCGCTCGCTCCAGTCACTCAATCACACAAGCCCCGAGGACAGCAAGGGGACCTGGGAGGGCCTTTGCTTCGCGGCAGACTCAGCCAGACAAGCGTCTGAAAGCTATACTGATCGCTGTCACTGAGTGTGGAAGTACAGCACTTCGGAGGGGCCAGGAGAGATAAGCGGGAAAGGAAATGATCGCGCGGAAGGATAACGGCCGAATTTGCACACTGCCAAACAAAACCTGTGCTCCAGGCATAATGCAGATACCCCCGTCCATATAGACAAGTGTTAACATAAAGAGATGGAGAGGGAGTAAGCGCTGATCTGCTTACAAATTATACGTGATGCGATTCCTGCGAACCTCTGTCAAGAACTCATCTTGTTAATGGCTGTGAAAGGCTGACGGCGAAGCGACTCCAGAATCTCTTACCTCCGAATTTATCCAATTCACAAAATTGCTGGTAACTTTACACGTTAAAATTTGGTCAAAACAAAAGGACAATTAATGTTCCGTTATAAGTATAAAAATTATCTTGAAAATATACTGTGCACAGGTGGAAAATAGAACCAAACATTGTAGGACTGCTTAACTTGCACCACCTCTAGCTGAAAATACTGGCACAGCCTTTAAGTCATTCAAATGCTTGCGTGCTTAGCCAGGAGGAACGAAAAAAAAAATCTAAAATCATATTTATGACTGTAACTACTCATTGACGATTATTCACTACCAAGGAATTTTGCTTTCAGTTAAACCTAACCTGTTATACAAAATATGAGCCACAAATTCCACTCTTATGGCCGAGCTGATATTCTGGTTGGTGTCTCACTCGCATTTTTTTTCCAAAGATTGAATGCGGGACAACACATCCTCTTGTCCTTCTTATGACACCGTCCTTCAACCCGGATCTGACCCGCTGCTGCCATTTAATGATCAAAACCCATAAAAAATGGCTTCAACATGAGCGACAAAAGGCTAATCCACAAACACATCCCATCATCGTGCCCATAAAGAAGACATGGAAAAGCCTCGAACACCACAAATCCGCAAAGGGCCCGAGGAAGGCATACCGCGCACAACAACATCCAAATGAAAGACAAGATTCATAAGTAGAGAAAAAGATCCATTTGTTTACATCTTGAATCTGCGTTCAGCTCAGTGGAAATATGGTGGGAAAATCCCCGTCAACTGAGAGAGTCCTTTTATGACTAGCTACCACTGATGAGACTTTGGTGTCAGTGATGGGTTGTTCACTAGCAAATCATGAAAAGAGTCAATCTGCTTTTACTCCTTAGCGTTTAATTACAACAAGCAAACCGCGGCAAACCTAAGGCGATTTGAAGTGTATAACATCCATCTCATGTTGGTCTGTCATGTCGTCTGTTTGCAGGAGTCACCATGATGACAGAGGAGGTCAAACAACAAGAACCCTTCAAGATGGATTACAACAATGCTAATTTATAACCACCGCTGGCGCGGTTTTATGTGGAAAGTAACGCAGTCCTGAAATCCCCCGTCAACCTAAATCTCGTCGAGTTTAAAATATTATATTCATGAAGTTGGAGTGAAAAACAAAACTTGCTGATGAATAACTAGAAAACTCATCTTCTTTCTTTCCCTTTTTAGGTTGCTAATACTAAATACGCCTCTTGACCACTTTCTAGTCAGGTTTGATGGTCTCTACATAGTCTACAACCTTGACTTGTCCGCGACCTCTAATTAAAAAAAAATCAAACATCACAATTTATGCAGTAAATAACTGATGAGCACCCTCATCTTTATCTATTTGACTTGATTGTCTTTTGGGGATTCTATCTAAACACGTACCAAGATCTTTGTACGGTGAGAGTCAACATGGAGAAAAGCAGGCAGAGAGTATGCAATCAGTGCTATGTACTACATATCTATAGCATTTCAAAACCCCGACAAAAATAGGAATTAATTTCGAACGATGATCCAATTACGGTCATCCGAAGTTCCAGAGGTCGGTCATGCAAAACTTCTGACAGATTTCTGACTGGGAGCTACAACCAACATGTAGCCCATAAGCTGCGCGTTGTGAAGTCACAATCGTTCAACCACTCCCCCGCGAGGCAGTTTATTCCCTTCCAACAGCAACACCGAGTACGAATCCAGAGGTGCAGTGGCTTGCCTTGGCCTCATCGGACGCGTGTTGGCATTTAATACGCGTCCGATTTGATCACTGACTGATCTCATTTGTACTTCTTTATTTCAATCAAATCGTTTTCACCAATTCACAAGTTGTCCATTGTGCCGCTTCATTAAATACAGCAGTCAATGATTGAAAGCTTTCTAGAAGGTCACTGATAACCACATATGAAAATGATATACTGAGGAAAAAGAAAGAACGTAAATTAAAAAAAAAAAAGAAAAAAAGAAAAAGAAAAGTGAATTGGCACGAAAAGCTTTTTCATTCAATTCACCTCAGTGTAACTGGCAAATAAACTGTTCAATATTTCAAGGTTGACTGACTCTTTGGAAATGCATTAATTATCTCCCTGGGCGGATGCGAAGAGGCATTTCATCTAAAGGTTTTTATTAAAGGAAAAGGCTGTCCACACTGCCTACTCGCCCGTGAATGAAACCCCAAACAATACTCCAGTATCAGAAATTAGTAAAGGATTGTTGAACAGTATCCCTATGGCAGTTGGCCTCATGATTCAACATTAGCAAACACAAGTATGATCAACTATTGAAATATCCATAATAGAATAAATGAAGATGGGCTGTGAGAAAATCACAGCGAATTTTCAAACCCTATTATTGAAGTACTATACTTCAGGTGAATGACAATTTTCTTGCATGATGTACTGTGACAACTTATTTACCAATCTCATAAAGACTGAGTAATGGGGTTTCAAAAGAGACACAGACGCTTGGTTCTGAATAACACCTTCATGGTCCTTGATGAAATAGGATACTGCATGTCATGACAAGCTAACAATTGCTTTCTATTCAGCAAAAACTGCGAATGATCTGACTAAATTAATCCCGCATCATTGTGGAAGAAAAATTGTTCTGCGGCTTCTTTCATGGCATCTGAAAAACTGCCTTGCCCATTACTGGCACCCATTTCCTCTTCATGCTTTATTGTTCCATGAGATTTAAGACTTACCAATTAACCTCTATTTGAGTCAAGAGTCGTTGAAGGAAAAAGTCTCCAACTTTTGGATCAGAAGTGGTTTTTTTGCGAGTGAAAAGACACGGGCTCTTTTCAGAATCATATGATGACATATTATTCATATACAGAATGATGTCAAATTGATTGAATTCAAACTGAATAGTTTGTTGTGGACAAATGCCTGGATGTATACTAGATAAACAAGACTTTGTGGGTGTGCACTGCATTTTGATTTTGAACCAGACCAATGGCTGTTAATGCCATTTAATTAAGTTTTTACTGCTTTTTTTTTTTTTTTTTTTTTGCGGTCCTGGCACCCAGACTCTGGAACAAGCTCCCCTCTTCCCATTAGATCAGCTGAGTCACTGCTTCAAAAAAAATGTAACAACACAGTTTTGTTTTGTTTTTTTTAACCTGGTTATAAACTAAAACTTTTAATATCACCCCTTTTTAGTCAGGCCTACTGTTATCTTAAGGTTCCTCTGTGTGATTGTGAATGACATTGTATGGGCTCTGGCTGCGTCTTCCGATTGTTCTAGGTACTTAAAAGTTGTTTTCGTATTGTATATACTCTGTCCTTAGTATTTATTTTGCAATTTGTGTAAAGATGCATTACCGTTGGTGTAAATCAATGTGGCATGGGTTTAGAAAAGTCCCATTAAAGTTAACTCACTTACTAAGTTGTGCCAGTCAGTCTGCGGGCACAGTCTGCTGGTACTGGAAGACTTAATCACTGATTTAAAAGGCCTTGTGCAGCCCGCGACTATAAACTCACCTCCTTTAAGCTACATCAGTAGCTTTGTATTTTTTTGGCCACTTGGAGGCAGCAGTGTTAACACAATGCTGACATGCGGTATCTTCAATTCCTTTTAGGTAAACTGCTGTTTATCTACCAGCAGTTACAGGGCGCCATTATCATTCATTTAGAGTTGTGGTCCGATTCATTCTCCATTAGCTGCGTTTTCGGTCTCCATCCACTCCTCAGGCAAACCCCTGGCTCTTAAGCTGCTAAATGCTCCATTATGATCACCAGCTAGTCACTAACTGCGCTCGCTTGCCATTTGTTGCTGAGCAGATGGTGTAAAATGTAGTTTAGAGCTTTCTTTGAAAAACATTGCCTGCTGCAGCCGGAACTGACACAATGAGCGCAACGACAATGAATCAAAACAGTACATTTGCGGGCCACAGAAGTAGTCAAAGAACTGGAAATCGCTATGAAGCTACAGTAAGCTGAGGGGAACTGCCGAGTAAAGAGGCGATTCTCTGCCTCTGACATTGCACAGTCGTTTCATAAATTGTTGACGTGTCAAATATCGATTATAGCCACTTTCAACTTAAGGAGGTGAAGCGTTCGCAGCAATACTTCACGTTGTTATGATTTAACTGGTGACGGAGAACATTTGTAAGAGGATAAATGTTTACAATGGACTTTCTAAAAGACTTCCTACTTCCTGACTAGGACACCATTTCATTCCTATTTCGTTTTACAGTCTCAATTAGCTCTCAGTCCATCAGGGTGCAGAGCAGTGCTAAACTACAGAAATTATCTAAAACTGGAGCCATGATCAGTGTAGGGCAAATTAAAAGAGATTCCACCACAAGGGCATTTCTTGTAACATTTCAATCTCTGTTATAAAGCATAAAGGCTAAGGTCAGGCAAAGTAATAAGTGGAAGGATTTATGATATCAAGTCCACTCATACATCAGACAGGCACAGTAATTGGTGAATGGGCCCAATGTTGTCCTTGTCGTGCACCTTCAAGTAGGAGAAAATTCCTAAAGCAATACCGCCATCTGCTGCACAAAGAGATCAACAACACCGGGCACCGCAAGCAGGAGCGAGGCTGTCGCCTGCGCACAAAAGCAACGATTCTTTGCAGAACATTGAGAATGCGAAGAAGAATATGATGTAAATGTCAGGATTAACTTATTGTGTGGCGTATTGAAGACAAAGACTCAAAATGTTGAGACTAATTTGGATTAAGAGGGAATTTTCACATGCGCCCTTTTTGATTTGTTACCAGAATTCCTTGTGAAAAATCAGCTCTATTAAAAAATAATAATAATAATAATAATAATAATGATTTTTTTTTAAAAACCGGTGAGCTGGACGCAGCCGTTTCAGTTCTGTTTGAGCGGTGATGTAATTATATTCCAAATCGGTTCTGACGCACTTCAGCAATGTTAACTGTAAGTTCACTCGAACGCGTGTTTGACTAAAAATATTTCCTATTTGCTGAACGTATCCAAGAGCAGATATAATAATACAATGAGCAACACCTTTGAAAAGAGTAGGAGAGAGGAGACTTTGATATTCAAAATATGCGCTGACAGAGAACAGAGGAGAGAGAAGACAACACCAACTACGAGATTCTAGGACTGACAAAACCACCTCTAAATTTTCCGAGCCAGCGTTGCTTCATGACAGCTTATGGCTGACATCTCATCATGCCCATGTCAAAGACATCAGACATTTACAGTTACGGTGGTATGTAATTTGAGACACATCCTTAAAAATGGATTGTGTTTTTTTTTCGGAGACACGGGGGACATCTGTGGACCCCCACGTTCCCCGCTGGGACAGACCAAACGACGGCCTTTGAAGATGGTGGCTCTGTTTACCCGATAAATTTCATTAAATTAAGCCTATGTTAGGCCTCTTCTTTGCTTGATCAAAGCCACTTTTAAGAGTCATGCCAGACTGCTTCCCCTGACTTGAGCAAGCCAACTCCATCAAATAGGATTTTCACTGTCCTTTTTTAATTTTTTTTTTTTTTTTAGTCACGATTAACTTATACTTCTGTTTTTTGCTTCTTTTTTTTTTTGGTCAGGCTGGCATCCCCTTCGGCTGCTGCAATACCTGTTCATCACGGGCCAGTAACTTTGAGACCCCCACTGTCCTCTCTATTATCGCAATGAAGCCGTTAGCCAAAACAACAAAGCCGCAGCTCACATATACACCTCTGGGATGGCCGTTTGATAAGTTGTCTTCTTGGATGAAATGGCTAGGTTACCGGGGTCGACTCGGGCCCTGTCTGTAACCAGGCAGCAATGAGGTTTCAAGCTGGCACACCGATGGTAGGAAGACTTCAAACCACGGGTGAATGGGAGGATGAGAGAGCAGGTTAAGGGGGGAGACACCCGTGGGAGGCCAGAAGGGAATGGGGCGGGGGATTGGGTAGTGAGGGAGCAGAAAGGCCTTGATATCCACAGAAAGCACAACAAAGCCGGAGATTTTTTTACATTAAAAAGAAAGGAGATTGCCTTTTTTTTCCACTAGACGCCTTTCGAGCCGAGTGTCATGTCCTCTCTAGGCCTGCAGGAAGTGAGAGGCAGAGCTCAGCTATAGCATTTGGCACATCTGAAGCGCGTCTGAGGGGGCTGAAGTTCTCGCCGTCTGAACACTACCATCAGATTTGAGAGACCAAACATGCGAGATGTTGCTGAGTGAGGTGGGCGATCCTAGTTTGAATGTACACTGATCTGATCACACCACACACGGAGCTATGAAGATGAAAATTGCTCCGTCAAACAGGGGATTCACAGTTACAAGCAGGGCCAGTGGCATTTTGTTCTTTATCCTGCAGAACCGCCTTACCGTTGGGCGCCACAACCCGCGCCACTGAAGGACATAGAGGCATAGAGGTAATTATTCAAAGCATGGTTCAGTTCTATGAATTAGCTAACTACTTTGCAAGTTGCCATTTTCTTACATATGCCCTTAAGATAGGGGTGGGGGGGGGGGGGGGGGCTGCTGAGCCAACACGCTCATCCCTCGGTGGCCTGCTGACTCATTCATAGCCTGGATAACGGCGCCTCGACCGTCAGCGCTATGCTAATGAGCTGAGTCAAAGGGGGTTGGGGGGGGAGGAAGGGTTGGGGGAGGAGAGGTTAAAGGAGGCGTCAGACAGATAAGATGAAGGTGGGGGGGCGCAGAGGCGGGCGGGG
>CAAKHG010051232.1:27411-53701 GCA_901007715.1 Dactylopterus volitans
TTTTGCATGAACTAAACCGGCCTTTGTTGTGATTCAAACTCTTTGCAATGAAGATGAACCACATGGATCTTTGGTTTGCCCTGGACCTGCCTACTGCTTTTTTTTTTTTTTTTTTTTTTTTTTTGCATTAGATAGATACATACAAGAGGGGGTGGCACAGGCATCAGCAAACATAAGTCTTATTCTTAATTGGCATCTCCAGATAATCATACATTAAAAGGGACTTTTGACATAATTGATCATACAGGTATGCCAGTTATCAAATCTGGCAATGCCACTACCATGTAACTGCATCCTTTACATAAAAATATAGTTACATGCAGTCCAATTTAAGTGTGAGAGTTAAATATTGTATTGTTTGAAAGTAGAGGTTAATATTTTATAACCATGATACACGAGCCCTAAAATAGTTCCATGCACTGGTCTTTAAAATCTTGCTTTCCAGCCACGAACAGCAATCAATTAGCACTTATTGTCCCTACATCCAGGAAATCATTATTATTATTAATATTATTACTACTACTACTACTACACCGTTTGCAAAAAAGTAGGGAAGCTGAATAAAATATTAAAAGGAAACAAAATGTGAAGATTTCCAAAACATTTAAATCCCACATTACACTGAAAATAGCACAAGATATCAAATTTTGAAACTGAGAAATGTCTTTGTCTTATGAATATTACATGCTAGTTTTGAATCTGATGCCAGCAACCTATTTAAAAAAAAAAAAGTTAGGGTAAGTGGCGACAAAATATTGGCAAAGCATTTGGTGGAACATCTCACAGTTAATGAGGCTAATTATTAACAGGTTAGTTACATGACTGGGAAGCAAAAGAGCATCTCAGAGAGGCTCCCTGAAGTAATGATGAGGGGTTCAACATCTGTGAAAGACTGCACTGGCAAAAACAGTGCAACAATTCAAGAACAATATTTCTCAACATAAAATTGCAAAAAAAAAATCTGTCATTGTGCACAGAATAGACTATAATACCATTTAAATGATTCAGATAACATAAAGAAATCTCTGCAAGCAAGAGACAAGGCTGCAAACCAATATTGAGCAGTCATGATCTCCACGTCCTCAGACAGCACTGCATTCGAAACAGACATGATTCAGCGGTGGAATCACTGCATGGGCTCAGGAACTCGCCAAAAGAACATTGTCTGTCAACATAATTTGTTACTGCATCCGCAAATACAAGCTGAAACTTGACCGTGCAAAGAGGGAAACCAGAAAACACAGAAAACTCTGCCACCTTCTCTGGGCCCCATCTCATTTAAGATGGACCGAGTCAAAGTGGGGAAACCGTCCCGGGGGTCTGACGAGGCAAAGCGTGAAATTCTGTCTGGGTTGAAGACGAGAAAAGGACCATCCGGCTTATTATCAGTGCACGGTTCAAAGGCCAGCATTAAGTGGTGGTACCGGGGTGTATTAGTCCACATGGCATCACGGGTAACATGTACGTTTGTGAAGCAAACCGTTCACGCCGAATCATGTATAAAAGGGTTTGCAGCAACATATGATGCCAAGTGGACAACGTGTTTTTTCCCAAGGATGGCCTCGCTTGCTTCAACTAGAAAAAAAAAAAAAAAAAAAAGACAAACCGCATTCTGCATCTATTACAACAGAATAGCTCCGCGGCAAACGAGCTCAAGTGTCGAGCTGATCTGCCCGCAGTCCCGACTTGAAGCCTGCTGAAAATGCCGGGTGCGTCCTGAAACATAAAATACGACCGGGGAGAATGCAGAACTGTCGAGCGGCTGAATTCCTACGCCAGGCAAGAATGAAAACATTCCACTTTCAAAAATTATAGCAACTGGTCTTCTCAATATTGAAACACTTACAGAGTTTTCTTGGAAGACGAGGTGATGCCACAGAGCGGCAAACATGTCTCACCTTTTTAAAAACTTGCTGCCGGCATCAGATTCACAATGGGCACATGCAGAACTGTATATTTCTCAAATAACAACGAAGGTTTTTCAGTGTCAACATTTTAAAACACCGACTTTGAGCCATTTTCAATTAAATATGGGCTGTCAATGTTTTGTAAATCATCAGATTTTGACAATTATTGTTACTATCATTACACACATTATCACACCTAAAAAAAATTTAAAAAAAAAAAAACACACAATCTTACAAGAGGGCCAGGAAGTTGCCATTAAATTTTTACTGAAAATATTTGTTTTAAAAAAAATCAAGAACCATGAGCAAATATTTTTAATTCCTAAAGATAATAAATAATTGGCAGCATTTTTAGGGCATATTCAAGATGTCTTCTGATTTAGTTTTGAGGCTAAATTACAGCGCCGTCCATCGTAAAGAGAACCTAACCTAGATCTTCATTTCTTGGGCAACGTTACCTTTTGCCGGTCTTCAAATTCATTTTTAAAACCTGTGTCCAACCTCACAACCTACAGAGCAAACAGCCACAGGCGATTCTTTGAAATTTGGGATGGTGCTTTCTCACCCAAACCCCGGCAAGAGCTGGCCGGCTGTGAAATATGTATGGATATTTACCAAGACTACAACCCGCCGACGGACGGATGAGGAGTTTTGTAGATAGAGGTGAGCGAAATAAAGACGAAGAAAGGAACTGTATGATGTTGTACCGTGCATTTCAGCTGCATGAACAATCAAGAGGTGACAAAAATGGTATTCATGTGTCACGGAAGAAAGCCTAACACTTCATCGTATTGATATTCAAATGTTCCTCGAGCCTAAGCTTTTGGAGGATGGTGACAATTAAAAACATACATTCATTTCATTGCCGCTCGGAGGAAGACAGTCAAGGTTGCAAGTCAGTATCAGCAATTGTGCACATGTGAAACAGACAGATACAACGGCGGCAGTGACAAAAGCCCTTTGTCTGGAGCGATATTAATGTACTGAATAGATGGCTGCCAAACCACAAGCAAAATTCAGCCACTTCAGGAGGAAGAAGAAGAGGAGGGACTTCAGAAATGAAAGAGGAAGCACCTTAATGAGTGGAAGGCAATTGAGATTCAACGGTAAACTATTCTGTCGGCGGTGGAAAACATTGCCGCTTTACATCTACTTATAATTGCGACGGGCTTTGCACATATTCATATGTAAAGTCAACAGATGGCACGATTAAGAAGTGTGGAATTGCTCTGTGGGTTGCGCCGTTATGAACCTTCAAAGATGCGATTTACATTTAGTCAGCCTGTGTTCTGTGGCAGTCACTGCCCTTTGAAAAGCCAGCGAGCAAACGCGAGCCAAGAGATACCTGTGCCAAGTAGGGCCAGGGACTAATCACTCACAGTCAAACCTAAAAAAAAATACACATTGAAAGTGTGAGCAGTCGTTAACCAGTAATGGACGACGCAATTTTTGCCTGCTACGCTGTGTTTCCGGCACTTGGTGTGTAAAATATTGCTGAAAATGTGTGACGAATTAAAGGAAAACGCTGAATAAATGACTGGAGAAATATAACAAGTTTCCACGCAAGTTTCCAGTAGAGTTCCAGAGGCTTGCAAAGGCACATTGGAACTGTTCTGGTGGCTCATGGTGGCCCACCGAGACACTCTATGTGGATTTTTCCTTCCATCTGTCGCTCAAACATTTTCTACGTCTATTGCCATTGCGGGATTGGTATTCAGTGCTTCCATAGTTCTTTAACGTGAGCGTGTTCAAGTGCAGCCGCCGGCACCAGAATACAATAAAAAACAAGACCATATGCAGATCACAAAAATATCTATAAACTTAATTGACCTTCTTTCTGACATGCAGAAGAGGAAAAGAGAGAAAAGGCTGTGAGTATTCAGTATGCAAAAGCATGCACAATATCTTTTGACAACCAGGCTGCTATGAATACTCCTTCCAAGACAGAATTCCAAGCAGCTATTATATGTAGAACACGGTGCCACTTGAAAGTAAAGATCATCAGTAAAACATTTTTTTTTAAAAACAGGTAAACCCATGTGAGGATATTTTAGTTTCCGGAGCCCTTGCATGAGTCCAGTATGCAAACCGCCCGGTGCCCGTCCCACATCCACAAAGCTAAGCCTTAGAGCCTGAACTGACCAGTTACCCAAAATGATCCGTAAATTAAACCTGACCCATAATCGAACAGGCTCAGAGATGCTGCTGGCCTGTAAAGGCAGGAGCTTGGAGCGAGGCGGCATGCAATAGCCATGAGAAATAAAAAGATACATGATATATAGACTGCTCAACATCTTTGGGTTGACACTGGGTGAGTAAGGACTGTTATTTTCTTTGTGGTCACTGCTGAGACACACAAGTTGCAAATCATCCGGAGCAGCAGACCTGCGAGTTTACATATTAGCGTCGTAATCACCAAAAGCGGCCGATTTGCTTCTTGTCAATCTACTGATCAGCTAATCAGTGCAGCCGCACATTTTTGAGATCAATAGCTTTATCAATGCTGGACATGTGGCTGGGACTCATCTGTCGTCATGAGAATCCCAGCCTCCGTCTGTCATGTTGCAGATTCAATTAAGATTTGCTTTCATGCAGTTTGCCACTTCATTTGGATCAATCAAACAGAAATGAGATCATCTTTAAATAACGCTGACGGCAGGTGCGTTTCCGTCGGCCCTTTTTAGATGCGAATCTAGAAGTATCGCATCAGAAAATAAGGATGGAAACGCCATGATTCGCACAAACTAAAATACGCTCGCTGTGGCCGGCTTTTGGTTGATTCGAAAGGGCTGGACACGGCTTTATTCTAATTAAGTCTGAGGTAGCGCACTTTCACCCTAAGAGCTCCAACGCAGATGTCCCTTTGGGTTAACGTAATCTCGGTGTCCGTCGGATGGAGGGAGTATGGGGACATGGGTGCCATCCACCAAGGCATATACATGTGGCACAAGGTCTCTCGTTGCGTTGCGCTGCGCAATTTTCTACGCCTGGGGCCACATCTGGGAGTCGGATGAGCTCTTTCATCATCTCTGCTTGTAAGGCCTTGCATACAGCATAGGGGCAACGATGAACGCTGCTCTCGCCAACGCCGAATACCTCACCCACCACTCGATGTCCGGCGCGTGTCACCGATTTATACACCACAACAGTGATCCTTTTTTTTGTCGTCCCGGCCATGGAAGAGGGGTAACTTACACACCGATCCTGTCACATAGCCTTTCAAATGCGTCTGCTGGTTGCCATGCCAACCTGCGGATCTCGCGCGTGTTTGCAGTTTCCACCAAAGTCCGCTCTTTCGACGGAAGCGCACATGATTCGTATTTCTTTTGGATGGAATCATGGCTAGTGAAGGCAAAGGAGATGGGGATGGTTGACGCTCAGCCGCAGGAGAGACAGGTGGGGAAGTGATTCAAGACAGCGCTGCCGGGTGAGGTAATTGGCACAGACGACGTCTATGTGTCTAAAATACTCTCTCTTTTGATACACACTAGTGTGGTGGCACCCGAACGGCAAAGCATGCTGGCTTGTTGGAGCTTGACGCTGCGAGTTACTGTTGGATAGTGTTTTCGGGTGCCGCGCGGCTGAAAGGAGGCAAAGGGGAGGACAAAGCTTAAGACTGGAGAAAAGGTGTGAACAGCGTTTAAATAAAAATGGCCACTGCCTGCACCTAAGTGAACTGCCGCGTCTGTGTCTATAGGCAGTAAGTCATGGTGCAGAGGAGTTACCGTCACGGTTAAGAGGTTTCCCGGTTCAGCTTCATTCATTCAGCGATGCTGATATCAAACAAAACGATGACAGTCGATGAGGAAGATTATCAACAGCCACGGAGTCAAATCAGTCCATGTGGAGTTCCAGAAAATCAAAATTAATACAGATAAGAACATTTGGAGGCTTAATATCCATGTGATCATGTGGTATTATTGCATCTATCATAAATCATATACTATTCACTCTTAATAGGTCTCACAGTTGCTGTGGGGAGTTTCTTTGCAACAAAGGGGGGGGAAATAGCGCTGCTTTGTGGTCATGGTCGTTCAGAAATTTTGTCTCCCAATTACATCCACTAACCAAAACAGTTTACCATGGCCGACAGTCTGTTGGATGTGCATCGGATGTGTCACGTGCAAGACATCACTGTCAAAGTTCAAAGCCCATCGTTTGATTCGTTTGACGTCACCAATTACAACCTTACCATAGAAGCAGCGGCCAAATTACAGCTCCAGCTAACAGGTTTCGTAGCATGGAGGGATCACGCGCGTCCCAAACGCGAGAGAGCGTCTGCCGCGACAGTTCTGCGCTGGCTAAACCCGGCGAGGTCCCGGCAAGGTACTCAGACAGCCAGTAATGAGTGCAGCAGAACAGCAGATCAGGGCAGTGCAAGCTACATGTGCTACCATTAGCAGCGGCACTGCTCACAGAGCAGAGTGACTGTCTAATATTTGGATGGACACTTGTTTGACTGCTCATCCGGTGGCCTCTGCCACCGGCGTGAACGGATGAGCAAGGCGACGTCGAGCGCTTTGACAAGAAGGCTCCATATGACGGGTAGCCCGTTTAGCATTAGCTAGCCTCAACAGTTGGGAATAGCCTCCCAATCATCTCCACTGTCTTACCTCCACTTAGTTTGGGAATTCTGCCAATTTTGTTGGTTATTTCTGCTGTGATGGTTCCAAAGTCTTGCTCGTACGCTTCAAAGTCTGACGACATTTTTTCTGATTTAAGTTAAGGGCAGCTGCTTCTCCAGTTGACAGTTAGCTCAGAATAATAAAAACAAGGCTTGGATGAGGTGCCTTCCTTGAGTCGCAGTCAAATGTGTTCGGCTAGAAACTAGACTTAATTTTATTTATTTTTTATTTTTTATTTTTCTTGTTTTGACGACACGAAAAATGCTCCAAGCAGTCGATGAATGACATCGGGTACATTTACTTTATTTTTCTTTCTGAACACGAACATTGTTTTTATTAGTGTGTGATGTGTGAATAAAACCTCGCTCGGTCAAAAGAGGTCCCACGGAAATTGAGGGTCCGAGACATCACTAGGAAGGTTCCTACCTGTCTGCAAGTGGGAGATAAAAAACCAAGGAAGTGAACAGGTTTGTAATTTAAAGTGACAGTTTTTTCTTCATTCATAAAAAAAAATACTAGACATGAATGTACCGTGAAGGACTTGTTTATCTCTAAGATGCATTATTATCGGTGTTCTGTCTATGTGGCGCCGACGTTATTTCAGCCCGACATGTAACTTGACAAGTTGGAAAACGAGCTAACCGTCAAGCTAGCCTCTGTAGCGGTGATGCTAAATCGTATTTTGTAGCAAACTAAATTTCCGCCTATATCGTTCCCAATAAGGCGGTCACACTTTCCCCTGAATGCAATTTACAGTGCTCAAGCTTTGCCAGCGCCGCTCCAAACGTTTTTGCCCGACGCTAATTAGCTAGCTAACGAGCTAATTGACAAGGCAGCGGCTTTGCGTCGACTAATCCATGTAAGTTGAGAAGTGCCACTCGCACAGGTTTGTTCCATGTTCGTCGGGTTCCACGACCTGCTAGCTTTAAGATATACACGTTGAAAAGCGCTTGTAGCAAATCCCCTACGCCACAGTGGACGTGGAAAACGAGAGAGGGGCGAGGAAAGTGTAACACACAAATAATCCCCTCATTTTTGAAATGGGGCTGCAACGTGATGAATGTCGGCAACAGCTCACGGCGCAGTCTCAAACACAGACTCCAAAGTTTCCATGAAGTTGAGCTCGTATACCAGACTGCATTAGTTTTAATGTAATGTTACCGACTGGACTGGACTTTTCATTCACCGACCACTTTATTAGGTACACCTGTTCAGTTGCTTATTCGTGCAAGCATCCAATCAGTGTTGTTGGTGCCAGACGGGCTGGTCTGAGTATTTCACCAACTGCTGATCTACTGGGGTTTCCACACGCCATCATCTCTAGGGTTTACAGAGGATGGTCCAGAAAATGAGAAGATATCCAGAGAGCTGCAGGTTTCTGGGGGTGGGGGGGGAGTCCTGTTTTGATCCCGGAGGTCGGAGGAGAATGGCCGGGCTGGTTCAAACCGATAGAAATTCAACAGTTAACTTAAGTAACCACTCGTTTCAACCGGAGTACGCAAACAAGCTTTTTTTTTTAACGCTCTAGATATCAAACCTTAAAGCAGATGGGCTACAGTAGCGTCAGACCACGCTGGGTGACACTCCTGTAGGCTAAAAACAAGAAACCCAAGCTACCATTTGCACAGACTCCCTTAAAGTGGACAACAGAAGACTGGACAAACATTGCCTGGTCTGATAAGTCTTTATCTGCGGCGGCATCCAGATGGTCGGGTCAGAATTTGGCTTAAACAACATGAAAGCATGATCCATCATGGCTTGTATCAATGGCGCACGCTGGTGGTGGTGGTGGTGTAATGGTGTGTGGGGGATATTTTTTGGCACTTTTTGGCCCTTTAGTACCAACCGAGCATCATTTAAATGCCACAGCCTATCTGAGTATTGTTGTTGACCATATCCATTCCTTTATGACCACAGTGTATCATCTTATGATGGCTACTTCCAGCAGGATGACGCAACATGTCACAAAGCTCAAATCTCAAACTGGTTCCTTGAATGTGAAAATGAGTTAACTGTACTCAGATGGCCTCCACAGTCATCAGATCTTAATCCAATAGAGCACCTTTGGGATTTGGTGGAACGGGAGATTCAAATCATGGATGTGCAGCAGACAAATCTGCTGCAATTGCATTATATGTCAGTGATGTTTCCTGCACCAGCAGTTCTGAAGGGAAAAGGGGGTCCAATATGGTACGAGCAAAGTGTACCTAAGGAAAATGGCAAGTGTATATTACACAGAGTGTAGCTCAGAGAAGGCTCGGGTTCCACATGGTTTACCCTCTTGTTTTATTATTTATGCATTTTTAGATATAAGGAATCCAGACGTAACAACAGTACTTTCACACGGACATTAACCACCGAAAAAAACTGTTTGTTTGTTTCTTGTCTTGTGAAATGTGCTAGTAATGTTTCCATGTATTTTTGTTAATAGTTTTCTCTCTCTTGTCTTAGATGGGGAATTTGAGTCCATCACAAGAATAGCGCATTCCCAAGAGTAGAGAGAGAGGATGCAGCTCTTTGCCAGGGCAAAGGACAATGGGACACAGGGAGCCCCACTGACCCAAGACCAGACCAGTTGCTGGATAGTCAGAAGAAGAGAAAAAATATGTGCACCGTCTGCGCCACTGACCTTGCAAGATAGCAGTGGCAAAAAGTAGCACATTAAAAACTTGGGTCGATACATTTTGAGAAGTTCATCAGCCAAAATATTGATACGAAACACGCAGGGGGGGAAAATGAACTTCCTGTCAGCCTTTGTGACGTTTGAGAACTTCCATGAGGTGAGACGACTGTGCCACTGGGGCCCAGTCATAGCCTTGTCTGTCATTGCCATATGCTCCACCATGGCAATTCTGGACTCCATTATTTGGTACTGGCCCCTAGACACGACTGGAGGGAGTATTAACTTCATCATGCTCATAAACTGGACCGTTCTCATCCTCTACAACTACTTTAATGCCATGTTTGTGGGGCCCGGATACATCCCTCTCGGCTGGAAACCGGTAAGGATCCCTTGATAAGAATAACGGGTTATTATCTTTGTCACATTTGTTGTGTTTCTGTATTTTAAAGATTTTTGGAAGGTTCGGTGTAAAGAGAAATTCTTACGAATGGGAAAGACATTAAATTTTGCACACTTGTTTGTTTACATCAAAACAGGAGAATCCGCAGGAAACCCAGTACCTGCAATACTGCAGAGTGTGTCAAGGCTATAAGGCCCCCAGATCCCACCACTGCCGCAAGTGTAACAGGTGTTAGTCACATTTAAATTTCATTTATTTTTTTTTTTCTATCTGCATTCTTATTCTGAATAAAAAATAAAAGAGTTTGTCATTCCAGTGAAAAGGTCACTCCGTTTCCTCCCTCTCACCCCTCTCTTCTGTCATCGTCCAGGTGCGTGATGAAGATGGACCACCACTGCCCCTGGATCAACAACTGCTGCGGCCACCAGAACCACGCCCACTTCACCAGCTTCCTGCTGTTGGCTCCGCTGGGCTGCTCGCACGCCGCCATCATTTTCATCATGACCATGTACACGCAGCTCTACGAGAGGGTCAGCAGTCCCCTTGCCTCACTCTGACTGAACTTTTCTGATGTAATGCCTTTGCTGGCTTTACATCAAAAAGATGGCTGGACACCATGAGTTTATCACATTTACCAGCTGTTTTGCTTTTGTGCTCGCCGCAGATCTCATTTGGTTGGAGCACCGTGAAGATTGACATGAGCGCCGTGCGTCAATTCCAGCCCCTCATGCCCTTCAGTGTAGCCGCCTTTGCTGCGACACTCTTTGCCTTAGGCTTGGCACTGGGCACCACTATTGCCGTTGGCATGCTTTTCTTCATACAGGTAAGTCTTTTCTGATCAAGTGAGCATTGTGTTTCACTGCTGAATTTTTTTTTTTTTTGGTGATGGAATGCGATATTTAAGTATATGGGCCAGACTGCATTCTGTGGTTGCGCTTAAAAGTGTGGTGGAAAAACTAGCCAAGTTCACCAAGAAATTGGAAGCCACAGCACAGACGTGAGGTGACAGAGTTAGACGCAGAAAGATAAAATGGCATCCACAAAAACCAAAATTTACCAAATGATTGAAACGACAGCTGATATATTTTTGCAGTTAAGTTATTTTGTGATAATCAAACGGTCTGTCATTTTTCAGCTGAAGGTCATCCTTCGAAACAAAACCTCGATCGAGTCCTGGATCGAGGAAAAGGTCAGTGTAACAGGCTTTCATTTCAAATCATGCTTCTTTTTTTTTAGTAGTTTTAGATGTATTTTCCCTCTACTTTGTTGTTCTCCTGTCAACAATATCACTAAACATGTTTATATTCACAGAATTTTGAAAAATTTCAAAGAAATTATAGAATTAATGCACCGAAGTTCCAGTGTCATTTGTCAGTTACATGTAAATTTGACTATGAAATCTCCGGTCCGCCTCATGCAAGTGACACACACATATACACCACTACTGCCATGTCTTTCCCGCTTAGGCCAAAGACAGAATACAGCACTACCAAACAGGGGAGGAGTTCATCTTCCCATATGACCTTGGCACCCGCTGGCTGAACTTCAAGCAAGTTTTCACGTGGTCGGGAACCCCCAGGGGTGATGGCATTGAATGGCCAGTCAATCCCAAGTGTCACCAGCACACCTTAACTGTAGGTTCCATTTGTTTGAGTCGGGCACGTTCGGATGCTGTAGCATGCTGCTGTGAAATGAGCCATGATTTTTTTTTAGAATATGTAAGTGCCCCATAGCACATATTATGTGATTAGTTCCCTTCTCTGATACGTTGTACAACTAATTCGAACGCAGTAAGATAAGCCGAGCATGTAGCCCATAAATGTTACATTAAATCTGTTGTTCTTATTTGAACAGATTGAGCAACTTAAGCAAAAGGCTGACAAACGAGTGAGAAGTGTAAGTTCCCACCAAAATCGAGTGGTTTTCATTCACAAATATCACAGATACACAAGCGTATGTTTCAGGTTGCGTGAGACGTCAGAGCAAAGAAAGTACTTAGAGATATTTATCGATTATAGTTAGATGAAAATGTTTTGAGTGCACAGTGTTTTAAGAAAGCTAGAAAAGTTCAAAGAATACTGAATTTTTTTTACCTTACGATTTTGGATATTTAACCCTTTCAGTCATTGATTGGTTTAGATGAAATATTGCGTCATCTGAAAATATTTTACTTTGAAATGCTGTTTCTGGTCAGTTTTGTTTGTCTTGTAATTTCTTACATCAGTTGGGTAAGGAAACGACCCCAAAGCTCTTTTCCAATTAGATACGCTGATGAAGGCAAAATAGCAAGAATTATATAGCGAAGAATGCATGTTGTACAGGAGAAAGGTTGTGGTTTCCTTTTCATGGCAAAACCATAGAATAACCAGATGCATTTTATACCTCGGCCAGCAGGTCCAATACCAGGCAGTGGAGGACTATAACGGAGCTTGCTGCCCTCTCACCAAGGGCCTGCAAACCTTTTTCAGAACTCCTTGCACTGAGGAGCCCAGGATCCCCCTCAGGAAGGGAGACACCATCCTGGCCACCCGGGGCACCAAGTGAGTTCAGCCTTGAGTGTTTCTTTTGACTAGGAGCCGGTTGTGTTTTTTTTTAATCAGAAATTTGTTAGGATTCAAGCAGCTACATTTCAACTGCACATGTTTTGGTCCTTTTTCCTGTTTTAGATGGCAAATGCCGCAGAGTATTCCACATATACACTGATTTACTGATCCAAATAACGCAATGAAACACATTCTATTTCAGTTCTGTTTAGGAATTTGTTTCCCTTTGAAACTGCAGTCATGTTTCTCCCGCCATGTACCCTTACTGTCAGCGGTCAGCAAGGTTTCAACCTGTTGACTGGTTAGTTTACGATAGACAGAGCTGAACATACTGTCATGAGGCTGTGTGTGGGAAAACTGACAGAAAGACCCCGTTTCAGGCTCATATGTCAAGCGAAAGTTCCTAAAATAAGAATAATACCTGCGTTTCCCACATGTCATTTAACAGAATATGCTTTGTCCATGATAAGATTTAATTAGAAAGATCCAAACAGAAAACGCAACATGTCACATCGCATTCGGAATACCGCCATATTCTGAGCAGTAGTGGAACACTGGCGCGTAAATAGATGCAGCCAATGAAAAGCTGACAAAAACCTCAAATTCTTGTTTTCCCGCTGCAGGTGGTGGATGTATGGAGACAAGGTTTTGTGCGAGGAGCAAATACAAGGTAACAAAAAAATTAAATAAATACAACCGTCAGAAAAAAACATTGATGCATAATTTGAACAAATGAGTGGTCGTGTCCCCTCTCTGTTTTTGACTTTCAGCTGGAGAGCGCATAAGGGGATGGTTTCCGAGGCGATGCGTGGAGAAGTGCCATTACGACACAGCTGCCAGTGATAGCACCAGCGATAAGAAAGTCAATTAATGTATTCGAGCAGGCTTTATGTAGAGAAGAGGAGTAAAACTGAACAACTGGTGTCTCTCATTGCTCAAAAAAAAACAAAAAACATGCACCCACTGAAGATGTCTTGCCTGATGCTGCAGGCTCACCATATCCATACTTTGAGTTAACGGTATACTCCATTATAACCAGCTGATTGTAACGGCACCCATCCGCCGCGGCAACTGTGTCGCCTCATCATCTTGTGTCCCATGTAATTTCACCGTAAGATGTCTCATAGGTTTCTTTTTTTTTCTTTTTTTTTTGTTTTCAAGGCAAAATAGGTCTTTTAACAATCACACCGAGCACTTTTCTGTCAAGCATTGTCCTCAGAAGGACTCCCATTGTCATTCAGAGACTGATCCCGCGCGTTCAGTTGGACCTCTCCGACCAAAAGTGAAACCAAGCAAGAGTCTTAATTTCCAAGAACTGCCGCCAGGCTTTAATGTGACTTCATTGTGATTACATACCGTCTTACTTGAATATGTTGTTTTTACTTGTGTTGATGTCCGTTTTTTGCTAATTATGCAACGCCTCTGTCTAGCTAACCCCGGGGGTTTGTCATGCAACTCTTTCTACAGTACTGAAATAACACCTGTTTTCTTTTTGTTATTTTTGTAAAAACAATTTGTTGGCCTCAAATTATAAACTACAAATTAAAAAAAAAAAATGCTTCTGTTTGTCTCCGAATCCTTGTGGAATAAGACATACGAGCGATATATTCGGGTGTGTTTACTCTGTAAATGTGTATTATATGTAATACAGATGTAGCTCCACCTCAACCAGCTTCAATGGTGAGATGATTATATCTTAATGCACTAGTAGTACCATTTCAATAACTCAAATTATCTTAAAGATAGGATTTAAACAAATTTGGCAGAAAGAAGAAGAGCACATGCTGCAGATGTTAACATGATAATCAAGCCAATTATCTGATTCACACATTTTTTTTAAGCCAAACTGCCCAATAAACCAGTTTCGGTGGGAGTTTGAAATGTCTCTGAATTTTTGTATTTCAAACCTGCAAATATTCTTTTCTCTCCACAGTGCTTTGGAGATCAGTAGTTTTTTTTTAAATAAAATGTGATCCATTTGTAAATTAACTAAGCTGTTAAGTGTTATTCACTCAGTGACTGAGGAAGATGAGCCTTAGAATCAGCTTTATAGAGTAATAAAAGATAACTTGATGGGGACGGTGAGGCATTTTCATAGTTTGAATGGCCTACATTGCTGCCGTGCATGGATGCCTATCTTTTACACCCGTCAGCCATAACATTATAACCATTGCATGCATACCATCCAACAGCCCTGCAATAGATTAATGCAGAAGTGGGATGGCCAAAAAAATTACAGTCCCAGTAACAATCATTAGAATGTGTCAACACCTCTGTCAAACAGATTCAATAAGAATTCAACATAAAACTCCCCCTGAAGGCAGAATTTTTTGCAGGGGTGTGGCGTTGTATTCTGTGGTTCACCAAACACCTACCCCCTCAAGCCTGTCGAGACCAGGCTACGAACTATGGGCGACCAGGCCTTTGGCTCCATTGCACCCAAACTGTGGAATGCTCTTCCTGCACACCTCAGAGCAGCACAGTTGGTTGACTCTTTTAAAAAAGGACTTAAAACTCATTTATTTAGCAAAGCTTTTCCCTAGATGCTTTGGTTTATTTGTCCTCATGTTTTTAAAACTTCTTGCTTATTCTACTGTTGTTAGTTAATTGTAGATTTTTTTTGTTTTTCATACCTGTGTAGCACTTTGAGAAGTGTTTTATAAATAAAATTTATTATTATTATTATTATTATTATTATTATTATTATTATCATCAAAACATGCAGTGGTTTTCATGTTATGACTGGTTGGTGTAATGGATTTATTATTATTATTTTATAGTGACGTTTACTAAAGTAAAAGGCCTCAGTATTTTTCCAACTCTCAGATCTCATTTACTGTGTTAAGACATTAAAGCGAAACACTCGCCCGTTCGATGTAATTTCTTAAGGAACGCGTGTCTCCAGGCGTTCGTCCACCAGGCGCGACCGCGGCCGGCACAAAACTACGTGTCCCATGTTTCATTGCTGTTTCCTCGACCAATGGGGTCGTACGCAGCCCGTCACGTGACCCTCTGGCCGTCTTCACGTGCGTGTGAGTGACTCTGCCACCAGAAAGTGCTGCTGAGCTATTCGGGACTGGCTGTCGAGGACCGGACGGCGCAGTCGAGGGGGGGTCCACCTGGATATCTGCTGGAAATGCAGACGAGTCTGCTGCCATTTTCCGCGAATCTTCGCCTCCGCACGTCGCTGTAGGTTCGCTCCACGCAGGTAAACTCCAAATAAATCGCCCTTTTTTCGTCAGTATTAGAACGCCTTACAATTGCACTTGACGCGGGCCGTACTATGTTACATATATATTTTTAAACCTCAATACACTGTAATATTTATCGTCTGTAACACCACCTGTAACGTCATTTCGGTTCTCACCCCCACTGCATCGCATTTGATGAGTTTTTTAAGTCGGAATGTCCTCGCAGTGTAAACACGGTCGTGCACGTTGCTAGCTAGCTGCGACCGCTCGAGACTCAAGTTCTTTACCGCGTTCGCTTCACTTGAAAAGAAAAAAAATAATAAAGTACGACACCTCTCGGCGTTTTACGGTTATGGGGGGCTCAGCTCAAACCCTCCCGACGCAAACGAGCCGCCGCCGGGTGGAATTTTTACGGTTGCGTCCTGCCAGGTTGTTTTGTGGGCGGAGCGAGTTTGACGATGGCGAGCGAAGTTTGACAGCCAGAATGTCATCGAATATGGCCCCCTTTTTAAAAAACAAAAAAAAACTGAACCTAATAAGTAAATGCACACCTTTTTGTATTGTATAGTGAATGATGCTAATCTTGCGAGAGCGCATTTGCAGGCAGTTGCTGTTGCAATGCCGCTGTGTTCTGGTGGAACAATACTACATTGATAGAACGGAATCTAGTTATATCCCCCTGCCAGAGGTGGTGGGGGGGGAAAGATTCCTGTTTTTGGAAACGGCTTTACTTATAAAGTGGTCAAACTGACAGGCTGAAGGGGAGATGATTTTTCATGAATAATTGATAATGTAATTGGTTTGAGAAGTCAATAAGGGCTCCTCTACGGGTTTGGAAGAAAAAAAACGATGCGAGTATGCTAACGCACTAAAGACATAGTTTCACAGCACAGGAAGCATAATTATTAAATATGTATGATAAATGTCGATTTTAATGCAGGCATGACTGGGACAACCCCTGAAACACCAATCAGGATCTGCTTTGAGAGTATGATTGTGCTCCCTGCAGGTTTTGTGCCAACGGATTTTCTGGACACAAAACTAATAATTTCCAAAGTTAGAATTGCTGTGTAACCGTCCGACTTTAGGCACGCAGCACGTCACTCCTCCACGTTATCCCCCGTGACCGAATGTGCGAAGTGGACGCGCAAAAGTCGGTGCACATCAGTCCCGCTGAGAAGCGCCGGAGGGGTCCGCAGCTTCCTTCACCGCGGCGCCGCCGCGTGACATCCCTGAGCTGTCGTGGAACAGCTGGAACACTGCGGCCCCCGTGGATCCGAGTGTCCCGCTGTTGCCTTCATAAAAACTACTGGCGGCGTCAACAGCCTTTGAGAGGGTGTGGCGGGCAGGTGGCCTGTCACAGCCTTTGAACCTCCAGGTTTCTCTGAAACGGCGCAGATCGGGACTCGTCTCTCCCTTGTGACCGGAGCGTGCGTAGGTAACAGGCGACGGGAAAAGCGAAGCACGTCCGTGTCGCTGCATACAGACGAGAATTTGACTGTGCGAGATGTGTTTCATGCAACACCGGCCTCGTATCTGCCTCCCCCCTGGTTACTGTTTGGTCTTTCCACACCTGACTGGCTGACCGCCTCCACCGCCTCGCTGTTTTTCAACCCTCCTGCCAAAGTTGCCGACGGGATTCTCTCTGGTCTCGTATCCACTTTGCGGTTGCCGACGAAGCCACGGCCTCGTTCCCGCCGCGCAACGGTGGTTAATGCGGTTAGAGTGTAAACGCATTGTCGCGTTCGGGCGTGTATTATTGACAGGGCAGGTCAGAATCCTGCATTTTGAGCATGGCTTAGGTAATTGAAATTTGTCATTTAAATTTATAAGGGGAACACGAGCGTCCCGGGTTGCAATACATGTTTAGCATCGGACCATTGAAATTATTTGCAGTAAATTAGATTTTCACACAGTTTGTTTGTTTGTTTTGTTTTTTTCAAAATTGCCTCCACCATATTAAACTGATATTAGCTATGAGCTTATTACCATGTCTGCTACATATGGTTTAGTAGCACCCAGTGCTGCAAAGAAAGAACCTCCAGAAAAAAGAAAATTAGGGGAAAAAAACAGGCTGTTAAACTTGAGCTCAACTGACACGCTTCATTCTTCTGCATTTCTTTCTGCCTTGACCTCCTCCAGTTATTCCCCACCACCTAAGTGTGACTCCCGTGGCGCTGGGACGACCTCCCTCGAGCCGGCAACATGTCCATGTTCAGCACGGGCATCCTGGTGCTGACGTCCCCCCTCCACACGCTCCCCCTGCGCATCGCTCCGGTGCTCAGCTCAGCCGCCCAGCTCGTGGAGCGCACGCTGTACGTCCACCTCCACCCCGGGCTGAACCTTGGGAGCGGGAGCCAGCCGCGGCCGGTTTTCATCCCGCCAGCGGTGGACCTGTCTACCCTCATCACCCGCCTTTACAGCAACGCGGCCGACGTGTGCGGGCACCTGGACGTCCGCGTCTTGCTGACCAACGTTCGGGCTCATTCTGCCACCGTTCCCAGCTGCCCCTTCCCCGCGCCGCAGTCCCTCTCCCACTCGCCGGAGGTGGTGCTGACGGACTTTCCGCTGCAGGACCCGGGCCAGTCCCATCAGGTTACCGAGTGTCTGCAGAAGTACACCGGCCACTGCTATGCCTGCAGCCCCGGCCTGCCGTTGGTGCTGCTTCATCCACAGCTGGCGAAGCTGCAGGACCACGGGGAAGGTTCGCAAGAGCCTGAGGAAAAGGCCAAACCCTTGGAGACGTACACCGATGTGGTGGTAGGGGGCACGTTTGACCGGCTCCATGGGGCACATAAGACCCTGCTCAACATCTCCTGCTTGCTAGCCAGTAGAAGGTTCCTCATTGGGGTTTGTGACCAAGCAATGCTAAAAAGTAAGCACCGGCAGCTGAAGGTGACATATTTTTTGTGTTGTTTGGGTTTTGCATGGTGGGAGAAAACAAAGGGACGATGCATATTACTTTCTTGACTTTCCTTAGTATGAGTTAATGAGGCACTGCGGCCTGTTAATGATAAACCTCAGTACTTTCATCACCAACTTTGTTGTCCTGTGCCACATATTTTGAGCATCTGGGAACGCGACAAATAGACGCCAGTAGCCCTGATGTCCTTTTCCTCCCGGGCACAGAGAAGGTGCTGAAGGAGCTCATCGAGCCTTATTCGCTGCGAGTCCAGCGACTACAGGAGTTCCTGCACGACGTCAAGCCCTCGCTGCAGGTGGAGATCGTGCCTCTTGACGACCCATACGGAGTGTCCGTGGTCGACCCCCTGCTGCAGTGCATCGTGGTCAGCGAGGAGACCAGGAGGGGGGGCGAGGCTGTCAACAAGAAACGCCTCGAGAACGTAAGCTGGCGAGAGGAATAACGTCACGAGCCGGGTTCAAGCATCAGCATGGATACATGGATGAGCGAGGCACGGGGGCAAATTATCATCACATGCAGAATGCGCTGTGTTTTGTCTCCCGCTCGCTCAACCAGGGCCTCCCAGCGCTCGTTCTCCACGAGATCCAGCTGCTGAAAGATGTGCACCACACAGAGACCGAAGAGGAGAAGATAAGCTCCTCCAGCCTGCGCTCACGTCTGCTGGGAACCCTCCTCAACCCGCTTAAAGTAGGTGCTGCAGCTCCTTAGGGTTTTAAGAAAAAACACACACACAGAAAAACTCTTCGAAAATGCAACTCACTGTTGAATCAATTAAGTTGCGAATTAAAATACAACACCAACTTAAGCTCGAGTTACAGAAGTGTGTGTCCTGATAGGTCATTAAGTGGGCAGGGCAGGTACAGTCCGTCGCTAATTACTGTTCCTCGTTCAGTGTCGCGGTGTCACTTGCTTTTTCCTGGACGCGAAATTGCCCAATAAATTTTAATGACCCTCTCTACCGAGCAAGGACACGTCCCATCTCCCTCCTCGGCCATATGTGATTGGCCTGACGGGAGGCAGCGGCAGCGGGAAGAGCTCCATCGCCAGGCGGCTGGAGGCCCTGGGCGCCGCCCGGATCGACTGCGACAAGCTGGGCCATGAGGTTTACCAGCCGGGCACAGCGGCCTATCACGCAGTGCTGGAGAAATTTGGGTCAGGTAAAGAGACGCTGCGCCCCCCAGGACATATGGAGTCATTATTTTGACGGCTGGGTTGATATATCACTCATAATCTCTGTGCTTTTCATGAAATGTGCTGTAGGTGGATGATGCCCCTTTTA
Organism: Dactylopterus volitans; assembly: GCA_901007715.1. Lineage (NCBI taxonomy): Eukaryota > Metazoa > Chordata > Actinopteri > Syngnathiformes > Dactylopteridae > Dactylopterus > Dactylopterus volitans. The sequence continues at coordinate 46,903 of CAAKHG010051232.1, forward strand.
GCTTGCTTTTTTTTGGTGTTTTTTTTGGTTTTCTTTCCAGTATTTCTACACTTTAGTGACATAAAGAGGTCATGGTAGTAACTACAGGCTGGAGCGGTGATGTCACTGATTTGATTTTGAGGAAATATGACGAGATGCGTCCTTAAACTGTTTTATCGGCCCAGTCACCGATGAGCGGCGCACCGAGACGCAGACGTGGAAAATCAAATATGCACAAAAATAGCTTGATTTTCCTGTTGCCTGTCGGCGATGGCGCTGTTTAAAATCTCTTCCCATGTGTGTTTTTGCCTCGCTTTTAGATGTTCTAAACGAAGACAAAACCATCAACAGACGTGCATTAGGGAGGAAAGTGTTTGGAGACCAGGTACTATGACAGGTACGAGGAATGTTTCAGCACCTTCAGTGTTTGGATAATTTACCTAAGATGCTCTTTTTCCATGCAGGAAGGTTTGAAATCCTTAACAGACATTGTTTGGCCTGAGATTGCAAATTTGGTGAAGAACAGGATCACCCAAGCAAGAGAGGAAGGTATTGTATTAAATGTGTATTAAATTATATTATATGGGTTTTTTTTAGCTGTAGATAGCTTATATTTCCTTTTGATCGTCAATTTGTCCCGTGTTATATAAAAAGAAATCCGATTTTCTTTGTCTGAACATGCATTCCACAGTTTTGTCTGTTTTTGCGATGTTTGTTTGTGATCTACATGCCAGCAGAATTATGCAAAAAAAACATCCAGGCCAAATTTGTCTGAGGCTGGTGGAAGGGGTGGAGCATCAGCCAAAGGAAGGACCAATTAAATTTGGAGCAGATCCGAATTACACACAAGAGTGTACTCTTAGTCTAGATAGTGGGTTTGACACCTCCAATTCAGGATACACATTACAAAATAATCGGACCGATATTAGGTAAATTTCCACTCGTCATCCGCCGTGTGCATTTACGCTGAAGTCACGTTTGACCGCGCGAGATTTTGAGTTTTGAGAATCGCGCCTGGATGTTGGTGGAGGAATCTGAGAGTGTGTGGTGAGTGTGTGTCGGTCCTCCGGTTGCACAACACACACTGCCGGAGCAAAATGTTGAATATCTCCTCATGTGTGTGGTTTTTCACATTTAGAAAATCGGTTAAAAACATTTTTTTTAAAAATCTCATAATGTGCAACCTCACTTAACTCCTCACTGACGACTGATAAAATCTAACGTGGTAAGGAAAGCAGAATGAGGCTTTATTTTTTACACGCGTCCGTAGGTACAGACTGCATTTTCAATATAGGGCAGGTTCATGAATTTAATGCATTCAGTCGCATAACGTAATTCTTTCCCGGTGTTTATTTGATCCATTGTTCTTTGCAGGTAAAGAGGTGTGTGTGGTCGATGCAGCCGTCCTTCTGGAGGCCGGCTGGACCGACATGGTCCATGAGGTCTGGCTGACGGTCATCCCGGAGGAAGAGGTTCGTACCTGCCGACGTCGCAGACGCGTCGGAGTCTTCCTAGCTTGAATCAGGGAGGTGTAACTGGCGGTTTAGACAGCCACATATACTTTACATATCCTATGTAATGTTTACCCTCGGTATGCTTGTTTAGGCAAACGGCACCAAACGTAAACATTCCTAGTTGCTTAGAGACCGAAAGAACTTTTTCATACTTCCACCACAGGAGGAAGCACCACCCCCAACCACCACCACCGTTTTTATGTGCCACAAATAGCTCTTTAAAGTATGTGTTGAGGAATCTTTTTTTTTAACAGGTACTTTCAGAGCAGAGGAGGAACCATAGTACAAATATAGGGTGAGCGGGTCTGGACGTGCGCTGATTGGTCGCCGCAGCTGCCGCCAAGTTAAAAACCCTGCAATTTGATCAGCGTGCGACGCGTCTGAAAACGGAAGCACACAACAATCGCACAGCTCCGATCTTTAGCTGGTGGATGTTTCTGTTGGTGTAGGGGTGTGTGAAAGCGCTAGGGTTTTTTATTTTTATATATACTACCACTGGGGGGCGCCAAAACTGGAAAACACACATTTCTGCACAAAGTGGCCCTCAAGACATGAACACCAGAAAGCTCACTCCATTAAATGGTCTCACCCCCCCACCCCGCGCAGGCGCTGTTAAGGATAACGGAGCGGGACGGCGTGGCCACGGAGGACGCCCTGCGCCGGCTGCAGAGCCAGTGGTCCAGCGCCAAGCAAGTAGAGCACGCCAACGTGGTGCTCAGCACGCTGTGGGAGCCGGAGGTCACCCAGAAACAGGTCAGACCAGCGTCACCAGATCGATGCAGGATCCACATATGCTCATCGCATGAAGGAGTTTCGGCCTTGAGCTCTCTGTGCGGTATTACTGTGGTATCGATTTGTCTTGTGTTTATCTTGAAGGTACTGAAGGCTTGGAATCTGCTTCAGAGGAGAATCCAGCCGAGAAAAGAGGGACAGTAGGAACCAGTGGGATGGGGGGTGGCGGGGGTCACACAGATGACTTTGTGACCTGCATGCAGACACAGCAGTTATGCGTCTGGACCAGCGACACGCACGCTCACACGGAACGGCGAAGAAACGCGGCAATAGGAAGAGGCGGGAACGGTCGCCGCAGCAGACCCAGCGAGCTGCGTCGCCGCTGTGACAGAGACTCAGTGCCTGATCCACGTTCCTTAGGGTTTTTTTTTGTTTGTTTGTTTTTTTTTAAATCCTAGTTTTATTCTTGGATGAGGAAATTGAATTTCATAAATGTTCCCTGACAAAATAGTTTTGCAGTCTGCATGGTCATTCTAAGGGATGTAGGTCTGTTTCTAGGCCTTCCCCCCCCCCCCTGAATGGCCCTCAGGCGGACACCGTTGTTTAGATGGAATGACCAAATTATTAAAGCAATCAGAGGAGACTCCTTCTGCAAGTTGAAACATTTTAGGCTCATTATCAACTTGTGAAACCCTTGAAAGCATATTGACAGATTTTATGATTGCTGCTCTTAAATCACTTTAATGTTGTTTATCTTTTTTCTGCGTTTGGATAGAATTTTTTCACTGCCAGTACCTGACGGTTCTTTCAGTTTTTTCGTACTTGGAAATATGGCAAGTGCAGATCGAATGAGGGTAAATACAGTGGGAAGTGAGCTCAGTACATTTGTTAGGGATGGGCATTTTTAGTGATTTCATTATTCGAGTACTCATTACATTAGGAACGAGTCATCGACTACTCGCAGATTATATACACGTATATCACCGTGAAAAGTAAATACGGGAGGTCCGTGTCCGACTGGAAACACTAGAGTTAACGTTAAGCTGCGTAAATGCGTAACGGTTGCTGCTGTTCGCCGTGATGGCGGCTCGTCCAACGCCCCGACAAACAGCGTCAGCCCTCGGAAGCCCTCGCCTACAAAACCTAATGCGGGCAGATCCCCAGTCACCATCTTTGTTATCAGCAGGCTAATCGTCTCCGTCTGGTATCACAGCGGCGCATGCTAGCAGGGCTAGCAAAAGACGTGATGCGGGGCTGTTAGCGCCTGCGCCGTTTTCTCCATGTGCTTTAAACATCGAACTAGTATTTCTATGGTATACAAGTTTTAACGCCACATATCTGCCACTGCACACCATCGTCGTGCTTTCTGTCAAAGTGTTTCCAGACATCACGCTTCCTGGCCGCGGCTGACATGGCGCATGTAACGCCAAATGAGTTGTAGCCAATTTACCGCGCGGATAGTAAATTGTTACTCGAATACTAACCTCAGCGAGTACTCGAGTACTCATACCCATCCCTAACATTTACCAGTCAAAAACAAGTATGGTACATATTGGTTTAAATGTATGTATAACATTGATTGAACATGGAAAGCCTTATACCATAGCAAGTCCGGGAATGCGGCCAGTAGGTTCTTTACTCCAGATGGTTTTGTGTAAAATTTACGTTGGAACGAAATCTGTTGAAAACCTAGGAATTAGTTTCCATGACGTTGGAGAAAATCAAACACTGCCTCTCACTTTTAGACTCATCTTTTAACAGTAAAAGTAATGAAGTCAGTGATGTAATTTGGTCTCAGTTCGCAGATTTTTTTCAGTTTTTGTTTTTTCCATTTGTTATCTGCAAACCCAGTGGAATGTTATAATAAACTGGCATATTGTTCAGAATTGAATGTCTCCCACGTCTGAGTGATTTTTCCTCTTGATTCAATGTGTACGATGAAGTTTCTGTCCTTTTAATGAGCCTGAATAACCTGCAGGAATTTTTCGGGTGGGAAGAAATGTATCTCAAGTTCCAACTTTAATTTGAATGCTGTCACAACATTGACATTGTACAATGCTAAAATGTGCAAAAAGTACAGTCTTATCTGATGTGGCAAAAACGTGACCGCGGAACCAAGTGAAAGGATGCAAAATTAGTGCGCTTGTGACATGTACTCTTGTGCAGTGACACATCAGACCCCTTTTCAGCCCCAGTGAGCACGTGTTAGCAGCCTTTTGTGTGGCAGTGGATAACCGTCCACCATCTGGGCCATTTCCAAGTCCAGCCCGTTTAAAATCAGTCAGCATCTGAAAAGCCCCTTTTTTTTTCCAAATGAAGGACATCCCAAGTTGCCTCCGCTGGCATCTCTCCTTGCTCACATTTCCACTTTCAGTTTGGCCGAGCACATGGCCTCCCCCAGCTTGTTGCTGGCTCGGCACACGTAGACCCCGGAGTCAGAGGGATCCACGCCGACAAGAAACAGGGAGCAGCTCCCGTCGTCGTGGCGCTCCATGGTCACCCTGGACGACGGGGACACCGGCGCCTCGTTGTGGAGCCACTTCACCTCTGGCTGTGGGTAACCTAGGGTGGAGATGACAGGACGCCGCTTCAGAATTCAAATTGAAAATAAAATTTAAGCTAGACTAATATTGTGTGGTGGGGGGGGGGGGCTCAAAATTTTTTTGTTGAAGCTGATCCAAATGCACACTGCTTGCTTCGATGAGAAAAGACACCTACACAGCGACTCTAAGCCACATGGATGGTTGATCCATGTGGAGCATCGGGTCAATTAAAGTTTGAAACTTGCATGAAAAAGTTTCTATGGAGATTTAAAAAAAAAAAATGTTTTAATCGGCACCACGAAATCAACGGCTTCTGAAGGCTAAAACTGAGGCGTCGACTCAACATTTGATATGATTTAATGCACACAAGATTAACTTTAAAACCACATATTTATGACTCAAATCAATTATTTTTTTTATTTTCTAATTTTTTTTTTTGTTTAATGCTTTCGCCTTGCAGGATGTGTCCAGGCAATGTTTAATGAAGTGCATCAGCGCTCCGTCATTCTACCATTGACAAGGCACGTCAGATGAGCAGTCGCTCCTCTGGGAAGGCTGGCGTCCTCCAGGGGCTGCTGGAAGCGGGGTTCACTCTGAAGCTGCTTCTCCAGCGACTGGATGGCCTCCTCTGCCTCCTGGCTCCAGCCTGGCTCTACATAAGAAGAGGGTGGGTGGGTGGGTGGGTGCGGGCGCGCGCGTGTGTGTGTGTGTGTGGGCGGTTGATGAATAAAAACAGAAACGGGGCTTTTACTGATCACAAAAGGGTAAACTTGAAGTGACAATCTGAAAAAATGTGAGTCATCTGCCATATGCACGTTGCTTTAGGAGGGTGCTGCTTATGCGTGTGTGTGTGTGTGTGTCTCTTTATCTGCCTTACCCTCTGAGGTGCCGCCAGGAGAGTCTGGCCTGCTGGAGAGGTTAGCCATCCGCTGCAGGGCCCAAACAGCCTTGCCAGTTTTCTGCAAGTTTAAAAGGACAAATAGCACCGGATGACGAACCACACTCACAACCCAGCTCCGGGTCCACAACGGACAATGGATTTAAAAAGGTCATCGTAGCGAGGAGGGGGCAGGGAGAGAGGGGTGAGGAGAAGGAAAATGTGTTAAATGCTCAGCGTTGCAGTCATTTCAAGAAAAAAAAAAGGAAAAATACCTTCCACTTGCGCTTGGCCAGAAAGCGTTTCATCCTCGTCTTATTGAGGGACTTGGTTGGCCTGCGGCTCAGAAGCGTGAAGGAGGCCATCCAGGGGTGAGCGAGGGCCCCTGCACATGACAGCCGGCATCTGGAGAGCAAGTTTATGGAGAGGCACAAAACTGTCAAGATCTCGCTGTATCTGCTTCACACATAGCCCCGTTGCTCATATTCCAAACTGGCTCAGGGTGTTTAGTTTATTGCCATCATGTGAATTTTTTCCATCAGTTCCAGGAGGGTTGCGCCACTCAGGCAGCGACAACGAGCGTCGTCGTCGTCGTCTGGTTTGGACGTGTGCAGAGGAGGGACAGCGGATATACTGGTGAGGGGAGGCCGGAGATGCAGCTGCCAGGTGTGAGGAGGCATGGAGGAAGACCAGAGAGGAGGTCGGTGGAGGTGGTGAGGGAAGGCTTGCAGATAGTTGAAGCAAGAGCAGAAGATGCAGAGGACAGGGGGGTGGGACGCAAGAGGATGATTCGCTTTGGCGACCCCCCGAGTGGGGTTCAGGCCGAAAGGGGAATGAAGACGATTCATCTTGGCTTCCTCTTGGGCACCTCCAAGAGCTTTTTTTTTTTTTGGTAAATCTGCATAGAAGTCGGGGCACATTTTTGCTCCTGCCAGACATCCAGCTTCTCCTGAAATGTGCTGGGAGGAAAAAGGTTCCACACGTGACAAGAATCCCCATAAAAAAGACAAACTTAAGAGAGTAACGACGTCATGATGTTAACTTATTTGCTTTGCAAGTGACCGTCATGCTTTTCCCAAAATACTGAGATCATGTCGGACTTATGATATCGGACCCCCCCCCCAAGCAGCATTAGCAACAAATGATACTGACAT
>CAAKHG010051234.1:9307-20648 GCA_901007715.1 Dactylopterus volitans
GTCGGGATTTTCTTACAAGTTGATGAATTTTCTGGAGGGTGAACGTGTGCGTGTGTGTGTGTGTGTGTGTGTGTGTCTTTTCCCCCCCCACCATTCTAGCCGCCGTTTAATTGGTCAAAGCCTCCCGCCGTGGCCTGAAAGACAGCGCTGAGGGCGGCGGCAGGGACACGTTTACCCTCCTCGCTTTCAAAAAATGTTGAAAAACTGCAAAACATGAAGCCGTGAGGAGGACAAACGCCGCTGCGCTCGTCTGCATCGCAGCTCAGACCTGCGCTCGCCGCCCTGCTGGTGTTCCATATTTATTCAGCGCTTCATGGCGCTCAGCAGCGGCGGCGGCCTCCGAAGGTTCCTGCAGACTCAGCGCTCCGAATAACCAACAAGCCGCCAGCCTCCTCCTGCACCTTTTATCCTCTAATATTTTCTTTATGTAAGCAAAGATTCCTTGAAGCTGCCGCGATTAAAAACACAGATAGGCGCCGCGCGCGCGCGGCTCCCCGCACACGCCGCGCGCGGCGCCATGCATTATTGATGGCGCCGCGCCGCACCGCGTTCCGCTGTCTTTAATTGCCACAGGACACTCAGCTCGCCGTTATTTTCCAGGAGCTCCGCGACAACGGAGGAAACCAAACAAGCGGGTTGATTCATTTGCGACGGGACGGGCCCCGCGAGGCTCCTGGGACGGCCGAGAGAGATGGGGCGGGGGGGCGGCGCTGGACGCGGCGTTATCGCGGGAAAAAAAAGATGGCCGGCGGAGGAACGCGTGGAAAACCCGCGAGACGTCGGCGCCGCCCGTCGCTTGTCTTTTTCGTCTGTTCTACACGACGCGCTGCCACTTCTGCGGCGGGGGTGTTTGAGGAGCGGCGGGGGGGCGCGTCGGTGCACGCGGGGGATTCGGCGGCGGCGGCGGAGGCGGCGTGTCAACCTGGCGGCTCCGCGGGGACGGACGCTGCACGCCAGGCGAGCTGGGCTGCCTCGAGTTCAGCTACCATACTTCTGTTAGCATACGATTAATGTGCACACACACACACGCACACACACACGTGCTCGCGGGAGGCGTCACTGAGCGCGCTCAGTTGGCTGGTTTGCTCATGTGAACCTGGATAACATGGAAGCAGCTTCATTTTTACTGTGATAATCCAAAGTCGCTGCAAACAAAAACACCAGAGGGTGAAAGATGGACCGTAATGCTGCTCTACTCTACTCTACTCTACTCTACTCTACTCTACTCTACTCTATGTTCTGCTGTACTGTCCTGTATTCTACTTTGCTGTGCTCTACCTGCCTTTGGTGCTTTTTTGACTGGTATATTTTGGTCATCTGACTGCATCAGGGTGACCAGAATATTAGGGACCCCTCCCAGTGTAACCCAGTACAGTCCAACAACAGCGTCACAAACTACAGTCCCAATAACAATCATTCAAACATGTCAACACCTCTCTCACACACATTCAATCACAATCCAACATAAAACTCCTCCTGAAGGGAGAACTGATCGCAGGGCTGTTGTATTATACTCTATGGTGGACACGCGGTGGTCATACTGTTATGGCTGCTCGGCGAATATTTGCTGCAGCCTAATGATATGTGCAGCACAACAGGGGGGAAGAAATCACACGTTCACGTCTGACAACACGTACAAACACACAAAGGAGCGTTTCGAGCCCGTGAGGACGCGATGGCGGCAGCGGTGGACGCGGCGGCGATGGTGGCGTCCCGTGGGGGGATGCAGCAAACGAGCAAAGAAGCGCATCCCTGGATTTTTATTTCTCCTGTGAAGTCGCCACAAAACCTGGACGCGGGATTCCTCTCAGATGACCGTATTCACAGATTCCTTCTGAAGCCGCTGCCTCCTCGCCGCATCAGATGCGGAACGCCGGGGAGGGAGGGGCCCCTGGGAGCGACTGGACGCTCCTTCTGAAGAGTCAAAGCGATGGAACGCACCGCGAGGCGGGAGGCTTCTTTTGTGGCGCGATTGGACGACTGTTGGGCTGCAAATGTGGCGAATGATAAAAAAAACCCCCAAAAAATGCAACCAATCAATCGCAGGATTGGCTTCGATTAATCGCGATTGATTGCTCGTTTCCTCCCTCACGCCTGAGCGCTGCATGACCGATGTGTTCATGTGTTTGAACGTGCGCGACTCCTCCTGGGCGTTGTCTTCTGCTGTGCTGATTGGTCGGCAGTTCTTTGGCCGTCCAATCAGCCGCCTCCCCTCACTTACAGGTGTGGTCATTGGCCCACGAGCAACACAGGCCTGAGATGATGATCTTTTGTTTTTAAACTTTTCTACTTAAAATACCCGTGGTATATAGTTGCGAGTATATGAATGCCAGTGATGCGTTCAGGTGCCAGCAGCATCTTGATGTTTTAGCTTAATTTTCAGAGTGAAATGAGCATTCAGGTCTTCAGCTCTGATGATATCAGGATCTTCTGGATCCAACGCGGCGGCGAGTACCTGCAAGGTCCCCCGGTCGCTGCCATTGGCCGAGGCGATGACTCCTTCCCCCCGGAACGTCTTGAACCTGAGCGACAGTCTGAAGTCCCGGTGGTCCTCGTCCAACCCGTGCAGGTACCTCAGGTAGGACTCGCCGTCGAACCTCACCGCCGACTCTGAAACACAGAAGCGTTGGAACCCGCTGAGCAGGGCTGGCAGAGGTCCCGGAAACCGGGTTAAAACCTCAAAACCGACGTTTTAACCGGATCTGGTCAGAACCAGGATAAGTGCCTCCCGCCAACACCAGCCTCACCTGAGGCGGAACCAACGTGAGGAACCGATCTGAGCCTTTAGATGATTGTTATTGGGACTGTCATTTGTGATGCTGTTACACTGTGAGGCGTCCCTAATATTTTGGTCACCCCATTCGTATGCATAAGGGTGACCCAAATATTAGGGACGCCTCTGAAGGTTCAACATAAAACTCCTCGCGAAGGGAGAACTGTTGTATTATATCCAGTGGTGAACGTGCAGTGGTCATAATCTTATGGCTGATGGCTGTTCTACGTCATGGACGCGGCTGCTCGCTGCAATCTGATTGGTTCGCGGAGGGCGGGGATTTCTAGTTTCTGAAGTTACGCAGGTGCAACGTCTCAGCCGGCTCGTGTAAAACACAATATTTCGCCCGCATTGCGAAAAAACTTTGCTTCTCTCTGCGAGTCAAGAGAATCCTCTCATGGAGCCTTTAGAGGAACCAAATTCAAACCAAACGAACATTTGTTCCGGCATCTTTGAAAAAGAACATTTGTGTGTGTATATATATAAATATAAAGCCTTTTTTTAATGAATCTGCATCAATACTCCTGGCAGCTTCACTTTGCGAATATGAAAGCTGAGTGTGCAGATGAAACGCGCCGTCAGCCCGGCGCTACGTGTGATCTCACATCTGACGGCGCGGCCGCGAAGAAATGGCGTTTGATCTCTTAAAGGGCCGAAAAACAAAAAAAAAACGCCCAGAGCTAAAAGAACAAAGTAATTGGCCAACAGGTCTGGGAAGACTGCGTCATGGCGGCGGCGGCGGAGGCAGCGGCCGGGCGGCGGCGGCCGGGCGGTGGATAGCGGCTCCAGCAGCTAATGGGAGAAGATCGGAGTGGAGACAAGCCGCTGCTGCTGGGACGCAACTTTAATGACGCCTGTCGGGAGGTTCCGTAACCCGGCGCCGCTGAAGGGAAGGAAAAAAAAAAGACCCAACTCTTTCCTGAGGTGGCAGTCTTTAAGGCGCGGCCCGTAATTTTGATATTTTTATGCGTCCCGGGAATGTTTGAGTCTGGAAACTGAAGGAAAACCCGGAGGAGAAGTCGCCGCTTCGGAGTTCAGAGTTTTACTTTATGGAGATGAGAACCTGAATGCCTCATGGTGCTGCTGCACGACATGGGACCGACTCTGGTCTACTATACTATACACTATATACTATACTGTACTGTACTGTACTGTACTGTACTGTACTGTACTGTACTGTACTGTACTGTACTATACTATACTATACTATACTCGATTCTACACTCTACTCTGCTCTACTCTACTCTATACTGTACTCTACGATACTATACTACACTATACTGTACTCCATGATACTATACTACACTGCACTATACTATACCATACTATACTACACTACACTATGCTATACTATATACGCTCCTCTACTCTACACTACACTACATACTCTACTCTATACTATACTCTACGATACTATACTACACTATACTATACCATACTATACTACACTACGCGATACTATACTATATACGCTCCTCTACTCTACTCTATACTCTACTGTACTGTACTATACTAAATACCCTACTCTACTCTACACTATACTACACTACATTACACTATACCATATACTATATACTCTATTATACTATATACTCTTCGATACTCTACTCTGCTCTCCTACACTATAATATACTAGACTATACCATACTATACGATATACTGTACCCTACCCTACCCTATCCTCACACTATAGTCTACTCTACTATACTAGACTACACTTGCCTTTTTGGAACCCCGGGAGAGCAGCTGCTAAAAAAAGTGGTACCAGGAGAGTAGAGTAGAGTAGAGTACTATAGAATATGGTAGAGTAGACTCGAGTAGAGTGGTATAGATTATAGTAGAGTAGAGTTGGTACCATGAAGTTGAAAAAGTACCACTTGTTTACAGGCGGCTCTCATCCTAGTCAGATAATGTTTGGTTCAAGGTCTTTTAATTATGTGAAATCAGGTTTGGGAACATAAAAGCATCACCTGTCTCACCTGTCTCACCTGTCTTACCTGTCTCTCCTCTCTCATCTCCCTCACTTGTCTCACCTCTCTCACCTGTCTCACCTCCCTCCCCATCAGACCCCCGGCTCTTTCTCGGAGCCCCCGGCTCAGCAGCCTGGATGAGGCTCAGCGGGATTATGGCTGCAGGCGGCCGTTCCACCGGCCTCCGGTTCCAAACTGGCGAGGCTGCGAGCGTCAACGGTGACGGTGACTGTTCCCGGCGACCTGCGGCGGCCCGCGCTCAGGCCCGCCCACGTAAATCTTTGTTAAAGCGACATAACGAGTTTGAAAACTTTCCGGCCTGATGAGGATTTATGTGGCCTGGAGCGGGCCTGCCGGCCGGCGGTTCTGTGGGCCACTCCGTTTGCTGCTCTGCACCCACGCGATGTGTGTTTGACTGTTTTACTGCTAATCCCTTACAAACTCGTCTTTATGCCTCGGAATGACATTGAAGCCAGTGAGAGGCATTCATGAATGGCTTTAAAATGGCTCGGATGTAACTCCACATCTGCTTCTTCATCTGGTATTCAGGGGTCAGTGAGTATGCTAATCTGGCCCCGCCCCAATATCTGCTCACTGGCAGAGCAAAAAACTTCTTTCCCTACATCCTTATTAGCTAGTTTGCGTGCTAGCTAACTTCTCCTCCTTCTTTTTCTTTGTAAATGGTGTCTCCTCCCCCTTTATAGCCCTAATCTCCTCCTTCCTCTTCGTAGCTAGCATCTCCTTCTTCTTCATAGCTAGGATCTCCTTCCACTTCGTAGCTAGCATCTCCTCCTTCTTTTTGTAGCTAGCATCTTCTCCTCCTCCTTTATCTTTGTGGGCAGCGTCACCTAATTCTTTGTAGTTAGCATCGCCTTCTCCTTCCTCGTTGCAAGCATCTGTGGCTCTTTCTTCTTTGTAGCTAGCATCTCCTTATTCTTTTTCATAGCTAGCATCTCCTCCTTCTTCGTAGCTAGCATCTCCTCCTTCTTCGTAGCTAGCATCTCCTCCTTTTTGTAGCTGACGTCTTCTCCTCATTGCAAGCTCCTGTGGCTCTTTCTTCTTTGTAGCTAGCTTCTAATCCTTCCTTTTGTAGCTAGCATCTCCTCCTACTCCTAGTGTGTCCTTGTTCTCTCTAGATAGCATTTCTCTCTCCTTCTTTGTAGCTAGCCTCTCATTCTTCGTAGATAACATCTCCACCTTCTTCTTTGTAGCTGGAGTCGCTTTCTTCTTCAAAGTCAGTCTCTCGCTCTTCCTCTTTGAAGCTAGCATTTCCTCCTTCCTCTTCTGTGTCGTCAGCAACTCCTTCTTCTTCTCCTACGTCGATGGCATCTCCTTCTTAACCGCCTCTCCTTTGTAGCTGTTGTCTTCACTTCCTTCCTCATCTTTGTAGTTAGCATCTCCTCCTGTCATTGTTTCAACACACCACATCCACCCACGTTCACAAAGACCCGCCCCTTAAGTAGCCCTGATTGGCCGCTTGTGTTTTCTGCGTAGACGTCCCGGGCAGTCTGAGGTGGGTCATTGGTTCACCGAGGAGCCAAAGCAGAACCAGCCATGATGCAGGTAGATGATTCCACACATGATTCCTCTTGTAACACGTAGGAAAGATTTGTGTCTGTATTTAACAAGGTTAAAAACGTTTTTTTACTACTTTAAAACATCTTGCCGAGCATTTCAACACCAGTAAAGCTGTTCATAATTCATCACCCTTCAGAGCCATAATGAGGCCTGATTAGGTTTGAACTATAAACGTTTAAGAAACGGCGCCGGCGCTGGACACACTCGCAACCACTCACAACCACCCATAACTGAACACACACACACACACACACACACACACACACATCTACAACAACCTGCAGTTTATATCCAAACTGCACTGCTGTAAATACTGCATAAATAATCATACTGTACACAATAATCATAGTTATTCATATTTATAAGCCCTCTAACCACATAGCCTGTACATTCAGTGTAGTTAAAGCCTGTATATACTTGTACATTGCAATATATTTATATTTTAAGCACTTTTGGATGGATGCTACTAAGATATATTGTACATAAGAGCAGAGATGAACAGAGGAGGTCTTTGGGGTCGAGCTTTTCGATGCCGCCGCGCCCGGACGTCAACGTGAAGGAGCCGAGTTTCAAACTGCACATTCATTGGTCGAAAGGGCGACGGCTAAAAAAAGAACAACTTCTAAACGTCAAACAGAAACCGTGAATTTCTCCCATAACGGAACTGGATTTAAAAGCTAATTTGCGCGACAGCCAACGTCAAAGCCGTCAAGCTAAAGGCGCGGTGATGTCACAGCGACGCCCGCTTTTTTTGCGCTCCGATGCTGTTCTAACACACAAACAAATGCAACAAACGTCGGCCGGTTCTCGCCAATACGATTTTTTTTTTTTTTGCTTCAACTTATCGTTATGATTCAGACGTTTCTGCCATCATCGGCCATCGCTTGCGTTGCATTCGGGCACACGCGGTAAAATTGAGCTTTCCTGCCTCCAGGCTGGTGGCAGACAAAGCGGCGTGTTAAAAAATGAAGACCTGCAGTCTGTGGAATACTTCTAAGCACTCACAGAGTCAATATTCTGCAGCCACTAGATCTGAAAATCTACATTTACCTTAAAACATTTGATATAAAACAGCAAAGCAAAAAAAAAAAAAATGTGTGTGCTGCCACTTACCAACGCTGACGATATACATTAATTAATCCAAAAAGGACTGCTTTTCATGAATGAAACTGTAAATTACCATTGTCTTTTTAAAAAAAAAATCTTTTAATAGTTTTTTGAGTGCATAAAAAGGTGTTTGGTCTTTAACTCATTTTAAACATGTCTCCTCTTTGAGCGTTTTCTTATTATTCCACTTCACCCCCGCCTGGATTTCTCAGCTCCACGTCCCATAATGGTTCAATTAACAGTCCCACACAAATAAATCTGATTGATTGGGGGTGGGGATCAGCAGAAAATCAAGTAGTATAAGCAGTTAAGTGCTCAAACTGTGGCCTGACACCTCCTGCACCCGAGCTGTTAAGATCAGCGAGCCTTATCAGGAGACTCTGGTCTCTCGAGAGCAGCGACGCCTTCGGTGTAGTCAAAATAAGAGCGGATGCTCATATCATCCCGGCCGGCTCTCCCGCTAATCCTCCGTGGAATGCCGACGCTGATCGGCTCCGATCGACGGCGGCTGCGGGCGCCGCCTTGAAAGCTCGGGGATTTACGCTGCCGCCTCACTCCGTTTCATCACCGGCGTCACCGATTCCTCATCTTCATGGTGGCTGGTCCCGCCCCGAGCGTGAGAGCGCGGCTAACCGATGGAGGGTGTTCCTCGCGCCCGGAGCCCGATATTCGGCTCGGTCCTCCTCCGAGGGGCTCTGAGCGCAACGTGTTGCATAAGTGGTGCGAGGCAGGTTTTCCTTCGAATGGTCCAGCCGGGAAATGGACAGACAGAAATGGAGGAGCTGCGAAAGGTCGCGACATTTCACGCCGGACTTCTTCCTCCCACTTGATTCTCTGTTTCACATCTGCATCAAGCGCAGGATCGAGCTTTAGCATTAGCATTAACATTAGCGTTAGCACAGACGGTTTTTCTCCCAGGTGTCAGAGGAACGCGAGGCTGCAGACTCGTACTGCTCTTCACGGGCGGATGAGCTGAGCTTGAGCGCCTGGCAACTTAAAAAAAAACTGTCTCACACACACACAAACAAAAACAAACAAAAAGGACAAGTGGGAAAAGCTCATCCACACTTCTTGGCACGTGAGAGGGAGGCGAGTCCCCACAACGTGACTGTGGATGCTGATGTATGTCCCCACAATGTAGGGATACCTGGCATATGCACACACACACACACTCACACACTCACACACTTACTCACACATACAAACTGGAACCCAGGTGTGAGTGGGGCATAAGAAAAGCTCATCCACATTTCTTGGCTTGTGACAGGAAGTAAAGTCCCCACAATGTGACTGTTGTCATTCATATATGTCCCCACAATGTAGGAATACCTGGGACACGCACACACACACGCACGCACGCACGCACGCGCGCACACAGACACACACTGAAACCCAGGTGTGAGTGGGGCATAAGAAAAGGTCATCCACATTTCTTGGCTTGTGAGAGGGAGTCGAGTCCCCACAACGCCACTGTGGACGCTGATGTATGTCCCCACAATGTAGGAATACTTGGCATAAGCCCACACACACATGAACACACTCACACACATATACAAACTGGAACTCGGGTGTGAGTGGGGCATAAGAAAAGTTCATCCACATTTCTTGGCCCTTGACAGGAAGTCAATTCCCCACATCGGACTGTTGTCATTCATATGTCCCCACAATGTAGGAATACCTGGCAGAAGCACACACACACACACACACACACACACACACACACACACACACACACACACACACACACACTGGACATACCGTTACAGGGGCAGACGCTCTCCCAGGTGTGCCGCAGGGTGATGTAACCCGCCCGCGCCGTGGTGAAATGGCTCAGCCTCTCCGCTGACAGACGGACGGCGTTCCTGCAGCCCCGCGGCGGGCAGCCGGGCCCCCGGCACCCGTCGTGGCTCACCCCGAGGACGCTGAGACCCAGGGAGTCCTCCACGTCCGACATTACACCTACATCAAAGAGGGCCAGCGTTTGAAGGCGCACGCGCACGCGGGCGTTTGATCACGCCGGGATTAGCCGCCCGCCTCCGTGGACGGAACATACCTGCTGTTTTGTTTCAGGTGTCTTTGGCATGAACTTCAATGATCTCTAACGCTACACAGATGAAGCACCACAGGAGGATCTACTGCAGCAGCCAATCAGTTCTCCCTTCAGGAGGAGTTTTATGTTGGAGTTTGATTGAATGTGTTTGAGAGAGGTGTTGAATTATTTGAGAGGGGTCCCTAATATTTTGGTCACCCAAATGCATATACGTGGAATGACCAAAATATTGGGGACCCCTTCCAGTATGATTGTTATTGGGGCTGTAATTTGTGACTTTGTTGGACTGTGCTGGGTTACCGTCAGAGGCGTCCCTAATATCTTGGTCACCCCACTTATACGCATGAGGGTGACCAAAATATTAGGGACCCCTCTCAGTGTAACCCAGCACAGTCCAACAGCGTCACAAACTACAGTCCCAATAACAATCATTCAAACATGTCAACACCTCTCTCACACACATTCAATCACAATCCAACATGAAACTCCTCCTGAAAGGAGAACTGATTGCAGGGCTGTTGTATTATACTCTATGGTGGACACGCGGTGGTCGTAATGTTTTGGTCGATTAAAATAAAGATTCTAAAAATCCTCCTCTGCTTTATAGCTTTCGCGAATCTTGTTGCAAACGTGCTTCTGCGTGACAAATGTTTGCGCTTTGAGAGCAGCGATCATTAGCAGGAGGAACCCGGCCGGATCGCAACGTTTCATCACAGTGTGACATGAACGAATCATGAACGTTCTGGCGGATCACCTGCTAGCCTGCTGGTCGGCAGCTGCTGGGCGGGTCCGTTCTGAGGCCTCCAGATCAGCAGGACCTCTAGATCCCGGGTGTCTGGTGGCTGCTGCAGGCTGGCCAGGTGCAGCTCCTGCCTGGGCAAACCCAGCGCCTGTCCCAGGCTGCGCTGGAGGCCCCTCCAGTGATCCCCCAGGAACTCCTCCGCCGACATCCCCGCCAGCCGCAGCGTCACGCCCGAGTCCAGCGCCCTCTGCGTGGCCGCCCACACGCGGACCTTGACCCCGGCCCAGACGCTGAACTTCCCGTCGGTCACGCTGACGTTGAGCGAGTACAGACCCTCCTCCAGGTTCTCGTCTGCCCAGATTTTGCCGTCAGACGGGTCCACGGAGAACCTGCCGCCGGACGGGCTCTCCGACAGCAGCCTGTAGGTGAGGATGTCCTGCAGGTCCTGGTCGGTGGCGTGCAGCTTGCCGATGACCCGGTTCGCAAACAGCCCGCCCCCGGTGGTGATGAAGACCTCCAGGGGAACCACGGAGGGGGGGTACTTGCTCTGCTCGGTGACATTGATGTTGACCACGCAGATGCTGGAGAGGGGCGGGTGGCCGCTGTCCGTCACCTGATTGGACCGCAGAGAGCCGTGATTACGCGCTGTTATAGTCCTCGTCGCCGTTTATTTTTACGAGACGGATCCCGCAAGGATGCTCGAGATGAATTTAATGGGACACAATAAAACGAGATAAGATGAAAACGAAACTAAAATGTCTTTTGTAAAAAAAAAAAAAAAATGAATAAGGAAAAAGCTCATGGTCGGTCTTGCAAAGGCGAGTGTGGTTCCAGTTATTCATGATCACAAACAGTTTATGTGCCCAAACGCTCTTAAATGCTGCAGGAAATATATATATATATATATATATATATATATATATATATATATTTTTTTTTTACATTAATAACAGTTTGGCTGCATACATTTTTGCACACACACACACACACACACAAAAAATCACTTTATCAGCAGTTTTAAGAGGCGGCCAAAATTCTGGCGGCGGTCTGCGTGTTCAGCTGCACCAGACACGTCTCCGCTCATCACACTGAAGCGCCGTCCCGAGCCGTGACCCCGCGGC